>JAWWMW010002020.1:130975-142644 GCA_035048345.1 Echeveria elegans
ACATAAACGAGCCGAACACTACCTTGCTCAAGCTCGGCTCGTTTAATAAACGAGCTTCAAAATTATGTTCGAGCTCGGCTCGCTTGCACCCCTAATCACCTGCTTACATTACGCATAAAATAATTAGATAAGTATGATTCTATTTTGTTAAGATAAAGCAAACGCATAGGATAAGAATTGACAGTTGAGAAGTTTGAGGAGAGAGGAAAGCCACTCATGCGACTTGCTTCGCTTCTGCAGTCTTCTTCGAAGTCCGACCTCTTCGAATTTCCGATGTCGCTATTCTCTGAATATTTGTGATGTGATTACACGTGCACAGGTTAAACTGTTTGAACGAGTAATAATATAGAGAGAAAAAAAAGGAAGAGATTAAGTTGAGGTCAGAAACATAAGGAATAATGATGGAATCTTCATAATCAATTTTACTTGTTTGTCCTGCTACTCTCTCCAGCTGTAGCCTGCCTAGCTTCTTGACTTCAAGTCTTCTGGTTGGATTTCTTTTAGTCAAACTACAATTAACATCAAGCATTTTGTAAGGGAAAAAAATAGCGAGCGCTTTTAGTTTATTTGCTAATTGTTAAAGGCAGAGTCAAGCTCAGGGTAGGGCAACAAGATAAGTTTTATGCTTCATCTCATACACTTTCACAAGCCCAAGGAATCAGACCCTTTACACCAACTGAAGGTGGCTAAGGGCAGCATGGACAAGAAGAAATTGTCCAAAGTTGCTCGAATATCCTCCATTGTTGGCAACCTAGCGAAGACTTTTTTCGGACCGAATGTAAGATTTTATCTCTTTCTTACAACTTTCCAAAGTGCCCTTGCAGCTTGGCGACATGTAGAAATCAGTTCATAGATATTTTTAGTACTATGATAGTGACTTGCGTAAAGTGCTTCAGGTTGCAACATCGTTGCTTTTACAGGATGACCTGTAATACAACGTTTGCGTTCTCAAATATCACATGAGGTTACACTGATTGGCAAAAGCGTTACTTCCCTCAAGTTGAGCGTGTGAAGTGTCAATAATAACTTTATTAGTAACCTGACCAACTTGAATTTCTCACACATGACGTCATAACCATCAACATGTTGAGCTACGCTGGCAAGGCGGAAATGCAAATTCTAGCAGCTAAAGACATCATTTCCTGATCCGGAATGTTCTAGCAAAATGTTTTGAAGACGCATTGCAACGAATGAAAAAGAAAGTCATTGGTTCAAGTGAAGCATATGAGAAGAGTCTTTGTTAATTAATTAGCAACTTCTGCTTCAATAGTACTAGTTATATGCAATTAACTCGTAGTTAAGAAACGGTCAGATCACTTTATAAACGCGCCGTGCTAAGCTCTGAATCTACCCTAGTCACAGAATTTTTGTATTGGAGATCAAGATGCTCAGAGATATTTGAAGAGGGAGATCAGCAATCAGCTTAAATATATATATATATTTGGTCAACTCGATCTTGAAGGAAGGAAAGTTATTTATGGCAAAGATGATATCTCCATCGAGTATATTCGTCCTGCCTTATCAATCAAATGGGAGGAGCTTCCAACGAGAGCATAAGTAACTTCCCTCTTCACAACGTTTGAAATCCAAAAGAAATACACAAGGAAAACACTAAAGTTACCATCGAGAAGGCGAACACACTATGCCAGAAACATGCAGACTATCGATCGCAACAAGGTGATAACTTACAAGAGTTTGCATCCGTTCTTCAAGTCTTAAGATGTGGGGCGAGAAGATGCAAGCTTTGCTATGTGCATTGCTTCGTGTAGTATCAAACAAGACGTATGAATGATAACAAGAGTTCAAACTGGGTCTGGATTAGTGGTCATCAAGACGGGGTCTTGAGTCTTAGGCAAGCTCAGACACACTCACTGGAGTGATCTTAGCCAGCATGTTACATAGGGAGTTTGGTAGCTGTAAGACTCGTGTAAGATATTTTTTACATAGTGAACTGTTTCCCACTTGGCTGAATGAAAAGCCTCATATTAAGCTTTAAAGGAGCCGAACTGAGTAATCAATTTTGTATCTCTCTACATTTCAGTGTCTGATATAACTGGCTATGTCTAACTTTGTTGACACAAATCGATCGTTTTGAATCACAAGCTTCACCAAACTTGCAATTTCACTCAGTATGTAGCCAAACTCATAAAAATGAGAAAGAGAAAATTGTATGAACTTTTTAGATGAAAATAAAGTTAACTCAAAAACATTGCTAGCAATAAACATAAACTTGCCTTAATCCAGATGGATGAGGATTATGGGAAAGTCAACTTGCAGGTAAGCATTAAACATAAACAAAACCAAGAGTAAAGAAAGGTTTAGAAAGCCTACAAGCAACTTATTAGTAAGCACCTGATTAGCTCCCAGTATGTTGATAGTTGCTCAGAGATAATGACTTCTTATATTGTATATGTAATCACAAGGATCGCCTCTTATAGTCTATAGATTGCTTGAAGTCTTGTGTTATACGCTACACATTTCATGCATAATCTTATCCAAATCAGAATTCTCAGTACACTGCAGGTGTACAAACCAATCTCATGAACTATATATACTTCATTTCAATTTTGTTGACATATTTATTCCGCAACCATATCTGTTTTTTTTTATGAGATGTCATCACATTTTACCAACAATCGTAAATTTAGTTCAATACAAACGACTTCATATCGGCACTGCACCAATCACAAACACAACTTCCCCACCTTAAGAGACATAATAAATGAATGAAAAGTCTCCAAGTCAGATGCAGGAGAAATGAAAAACTTCCACTAAGAAAGAAGAGAAAAATGAATAGAAGATTGATGATCAAACTCTGAACCTTACCAAGTACCAACATGTCACCACCCCTGAAAAATGCGGAAGCGATGCTTTTGGTAAGTTAACGGGTTTAACTAGTTACGAATTTGACACTAAAGGATAGGTCGAGATGCAACGTTCACAAGCAAAGGAAGGGTGATATGATGTCCCACCAAAATGTTTCTGTTCAAATTGATATTACAATTTCCTAATCAACCCAACAACAATTTCCTTCTCCTAATTGTGGAGAAGCCAGCTACAAGCTACGCTACCATCTAAAATGAAGATACACGCCAAAAGAATCCATCTGTTGTTCGGAACATTAAGGTAGAGAATATCCTGTACAATCAATTTTTGGTAGGAATAAACCGCTCAGAACACCAGCCCATGCTGTACACCCAAGTAAGTTGAGCTTTTTAGCGTCTGTTTATGACAACTTCAGACTTGCACACAGGACATGTTTTCTTGTGTCTAAGCCACTGTTTGATGCAATCACGATGATATGTGTGAGCGCAAATTAGCAGCCCCAACTTGTCTTTCGGTTCATATTCTTCCTGCAAACGAGGAAGGCTGAGTTAAAACGACTGGTGGAAAGATGGGGGAGGAGGAAAATGGAGGGAATGAGTTCAACTCACTTGACAAACACTGCATTTTGGCTCTGCTTCTTCGGTGAATGGTGATGTTGTTTTGCCCAAAAACTTGGTTTTCTTAACGGAATGTTGTATTTCGCTTTCTTTCAAGCCTGTGCTCACATATCCCATTTTGTCGCCCAAAGCAAGAAGTTGCTGATTAAGGAAAATGTAAGAAATAAGTTGTTGTAAAACGTTGGCTTTACTAAACACGATAAATGGCTAGATGAAACAAAACAAAACTTTTCGTCGAGTATAATACCTCATAACTCATATCGTCAGTGTCCAATCTCCAGTTCCTGAACCGATCGCGTGACTCCTCTGACCTTCCCATAAGTAACTTGGTAAGGAGCATCAAATCCTGCAGTGACACACAAATTATCAAAACAAATTTATAAGAAGTTAATCAGTACACAATCGGGCAAAACCTCAAAACATTGTCAAACCAAATATATGGACTAATTAACGCATAATTAGACAAACCTCAGCAAGCTCTTCCGGTGTACACTGAGGAGACACCTAGTTCCAAGAACCTCTTTCCCTATATATGTGTGGTGATCTGAATTTGAAATCAAAAACCAATAATTTAAAAATTACACGATGGAATACTTAAAGCTGAAAGATCGTTATCAAGCTGAGTTCTGAGTGAGCACATCCATATTTTACATATTCTCGCAACTAAAAGTAAAACCAAACAACACTTCTGACATCCCACACAGCACAGTAGGAATCAACTGAGAGACTCAATAATAGCTAGAAACCAAGAAAGATGCACAAGCAGCAGATGGAGAGATGAAGTACCAATTAAAATTCAGAAAGAGACCATTTTGGGCACAATCAGCTCTCCCAGATGAAACACATGTATATGCAGTTACAAGTCTGTGTACTTAAGTAGCTCAAATTGATGAAATAAGGATGGAATAGATAATGTTGAAAGCTTGAAACGTGTAAGAAAGTGTTAGCTGTAGAAAGTAACATATACAATATTGTAAACAAGTTGTTTAAGTATATGTACCTATCGAATGCAGTCCTTGCTGGATAGTCAGTCACAGAATCCAACCATTGACGTGCCCGTCTGGAATTACTCATAACACTGAACAAATGAATGAATGAATTCAGCAGAACATGGAGTGTTTATTTCTTTAAACAAATTCTTATGTTCAGTTGAAATGTTTGCAGTAAGCAGTAAAACAGAACAACCTGAGACGGAGAGATGGACACACGTAAGTAACATCTGACAATGTTTTGAGGGAAGGAGATGTCGTCTGATTGTGAAACTCTTAATTTGAGGCATCATTGGGAAGAATCAGAATCTGGGTGATGGCGAAAGAGGAGGAGGCGAAGATGTTTGGTTGTAAGAATTAAAAACTGCGGCTGGGGATGACATCGAGTGTAACGGGTCGTTGGATTGCTCCTTGAATTTTTTTTAAAAAAATGATTATATTTAAATATATTTTCCTTTTAAAGTAAATAATCATCGAGTGTAACGGGTCGTTGGATTGCTCCTTGAATGCATGAGGAATTAAAAACCCAACAAAGGAGGAGGATAAAAACAGAAGTACGGTGGAATCAATACTCGAACTCCTGACTTTGAGAATTCATGACTGAATCATCAAACAATAGATCGCCATCCTATTGGCCTTAACAACTGATTGAGCAGGTGATTTTGTACAAATAATCCATCACGATGGTGGTTTTTCATAATGAAATTAAATAATAAAAAGTTATTTGGATTCATCTACTCAATAAATTAAAGAATTTCAATAGGCCATTTTAGACTTTAGACATCCCGCATTTAGCAATAATTTCTAATTCACTCCATTCATCTAACTCATTCTTTTTTTCTTTTTCTTTTTCTTTTTTTGATAATATCTAACTCATTCATATATCAATCAATGGATGTTATCAATTCCCACATTCTCATATAAATGGATTTTCTCACCGCAAAAAATTTATTTATTGAAAGTATACGCATATATTTTTGAAAACTAAAAACATAGTATTAAATTTCACAGACAATCATCAATTCCAGTTATATGAAAAGTGTGAGTTATTTTTTTCCTATAAGTATTAGTTACATTACTTTCGTCATTGGAAAACATGAAGACTAAATTTCTTGGATTTTTTTTTTAAATTCTCGCGGTCATTTCATGTAAGTCAAAAAGAAAAACTTATATATATTATTAGAGATTGTATTATGATTTTTCATTAATCATAAGGTTTGTTTATTTTGACTTACAAGAAAAGGCAATATACTTACTAATGTCAATCAAGATGATGAAATAAAGAAGGCATCCAAAAAAACATAATATATAAATACTAGCTACGCTCCCGTCGCCCCCACGGGAATTCTTTTCGTATTTTCATCCGATTCTCCCTAAGTGCTAAATATTTCCTGCATAATTTTTTATTTTAATGTTTATTTTTTTAAAAATTTACGTTTTATTTCATACAATTTTTACTTTATATTTTTTTCGTATCTCCACTTGATTACATTTTTTATTTTTAATGTTTATTTTTTAATTTTTTTCGTATTATTTTAGATAATTTTTATTTGGTCAAATACGATCAAATAAGGTCAATTAAGTATTGAATGACATGTTTTTTAATTATGTAAAGAGGGAAGGGCAAAATGAGGAACCTTCACCCCTCACTATTTTTTCGTTTTGTGCCTCAATGAGTATTTGAAGTTTGAGACTTCAAGCATGGGCTTAAGAAGGTTAATGGGTAATGGGTAGTTTAGTCATTTTTTATTTAATGAAGGATAATTTTGTTATTTTATGTTTGATTTTACATCCTTTTGTCTATTCTTTTATAAGAATAGATATATATATATATATTCATTTATTTACTTACGACTTAAATCATGCTACATCATCGTCATCATCTTTACACCACCACAACCACGATCATGACCATGACTACGATCACAAACAGAAACTGGATTATGGAGACAACTAAACAAAGCTTATGACGACATGGGAATTATATGCTATAAAGCTCAGGGTTACCAGAGGAGGCGGTGCTTGCCATGAAATAGATGAGGTACACATGACAAAATGTAACTGTGAGGCCAGGGTGAGCTAAAAATGATATTTTGATTATTGTTGTTATAATACATATTAGCTGCGCTCCCGTCGTTCCGACGGGAATTTTTCTCGTATCTTCATTTGAATTATCTAAAAAATATTAAATGTTTTTCGCTTAATTTTTTATTTTTAATGTTAGTTTTTAAAATTTTCAATTTAATTTAATTTTTATTTTTGATTTCTAATTGCTTATTTTTAATATTTTCAATTTTAAGTTTTTAAATTTTATTTAATGAGTTAGATTGTAACTATTGGTAAAGAGAGATGTGAAACTGTGAAGAGAGGGTAGTTGAGTCTTTTTCTTTTGTTTTACATTCACCAGCCTATTCTTTTATAAGAATACTAGCGTTCCGCCCGTCGTCCCAACGGAAATATGGAAACAAACATTATTCTTCCCCTTCAATTCGATCAATTCCTCGCGATTCTGGTGCTCAAACTCCCCATCTTTACAACTCCTCAATTCTCATCCTCATTCCCGTCGTACTAATCTGCAAACTTGGATAAGAAACTAAATAAATTATCATAATGCCTTTAATAAGGGTAATAATGTATTTTTAATTTTGGTTTTATGTTATGCTCATTATTTATATGTTTAAAAATAAATTACCATAATACCCTTAATGAAGGATAATAATGTAATTTTCTTGTTTTATTTTACGGACGTTTCTAATCTTTTATAAGAATAGATTATGTATTACTGAATTCAATTTTAATTTAAACCTGTTTAAAATTAAAAACACTTTGGCCCATCAGGTGTTTTTCTTAAACAAGGTAGCATACGAGTCCACAGAAGAACTACAAAAGGAGTTGACAACGAGTTAATAATACATTCGAGCTCGAACAAATTAAAATATTATTAAATCGAGCAAGCTAATTAAAAATTCATTGAACTTGAGCCCATCTCGAGCTTCAGGCTCAGTCCAACTCGTTTGCATCTAATTAATCTATCCAAGCTCTGATCATAATTGTCGGATGAATTTTTATTACGAAAAGATAGATGATCGATTTATTTTTATTTATAATTGTCTTTATGAGTTATAAGAAATTTATTTTTTATTTCGTTTGTTAGTACATGGAAACTCGTATAGAAAATGAATATGCAAAATATTTATCGAATGATAGCATTTTTTTAAAGTGAATTCGATTATCTTTAAATATATTTGTCAATGGAAATCAAACTCCTGAAATGGCAACATTTTACACAAATTATATGGTGAGATTTGGTGAAGCAACGACAAGTTACAGTAAAATTTATGATATTTTGAAATTGAAATACTTATGATTTCTAATGCATTGAGTTGCCCAACTTCGCAAATGGACTATGATAAATAAACAGTTAAAGTTACACCAAATTGTTTGCTGCATCGAATCCAAAACCAAACTTATTTTGATGTTGCCATTCTCAATGTCACAGAAACCCACCTACGCACATAGGATGCCTTTCGGTGTAGTGGCTTAAAAAAAACCAAATTAAAATTAAGGAATGGCCAAGAAAACACAACCAAAAGTCCAAAACCCACTACACCATCCCACTCCCAGATTACTGTACTGACTTCTTCTGATAAATTAAAATTCGCTTCTGTTTGGAAGCTGAAAAAAAATGTTGAAGATTTTTATTAAAAAAAAATTAAATGAAAATGAATATATATATGTTTGATTGAAATGAAAACAAACAAGTCAATGTCGAATTTTTTCTTCAACATTCTTATGATATTTTTCTATGAATTTTCAATGGAGCGTTAAGAAAATAATTGAAAATTGAATTTTACTATAAGGTAGAGGATTTCAAGATTAAATAAAATGAATTTGTTTCATAATGTGTCAGTGATTATTATCAATACAATATAGTTCGATTATGTTATGAACTCCAAGAATTTCGAACGTTTGTATTCGTGAGTCTACATGAATATCTCATGTTCATTATCGGTTTGATCAGTGCACCTAACATATTTGTGTTTTAATCATAAACAAAAAAAATTATAATTTTTGAATTTCTCACATCCTTCCGTAAATATGAATTCTCATTCGATTCAAAATTATTATTACTAAACTTGAGGTGAATCCGTCATTCGATTTTTCTAATTTTTCCCTACGTTTTCCATTATGGTTTTTTAAGTATTTTTTATTCCGATTTATCCATTCAATTACTTACAAACTTCCAAATTATTTTTTAATTTCTAATATTAAATTATTAAATAATTTTTAATTTTTGAACTGAATGGTGGGCTGAGTCAGGATGGTGGACTGAGTGAGGTGGCTAAAGAGTTGGTGGGCTGGTGGATGTGTGGTGTGTTGGAGATTTAGCAACCAAAAATTAAATTTTAGTAACAAAAATTTCTATTGCTATTTGTATGTTGTGGATGGAGAACTATTATTAGTATAGAAGATACTTCCGAATGTTATTGTCTATCCTAGAACTCCCTATTTTTTCTCTTTTTTTTAAAAAATCTTTTTTTCATTTTCCCTTTTTCTCTTTTTTTTTTCAAAGACTTTTTTAATCTCCTTTTCATTTTGTCTTCCTTCTTTCATCATCGTGTCGTCGTCTTCGTCGTCATCTGATGCATCACCGATTCTTCCGTTTCCATCGGCGACACTGAAGCTTCCGCAGCTCCGCTATACCAACTCGTCAATTCCCTCCCCGACACCGTCTACGTCGTCCGAGTTGCGGTCCTCAGAAACGAGAGGTGAGATTAAACTTGGACTATACTAGTCTAGACTAGCCTTAGCTGATTAATTGATTATCATCTTCTCCATGAATTAAAGTGGGATTTTTATGGTGATTTACTCTGAATTTATGATCAGTTGATACTTCTTTTAATGGATTGAACGATTCATCCATCCATTTATGTGTTGATTTACTCTTGTCGGTTTGTTTATTTATTTATTTACCAGCATAATGAATTGTAGTGACTGATCTGATTGAGATTCCTTTTGCTTCAGGGGAGCTGATTGTTGAGATGAGTATATGAGGGAAATGAGAAATAGGTTGGTGTAGGCTTGCATCGGGAATCAAGACAGGACATTTTTTTTTTTTTTTTTGGTATATCAAAGGTGCTTGTTGGAAATGGCTCTCACGCTTCTTTGTATGTAGGTGATATTTGTGGTCATTGGATTGAGCTGCTGTGTACTGTCGTGCACTATAAGAGGATAGCCAGCTAGTCTTTTGTCCGATTTTAAGGTTGTGAAGTAACTGCTATGGCTGATGTGAGTCCAAGAACTGATATATCAACTGATGTCGACAATGACGACAGAAATAAGAGGGTAATTGCTCTTATTCTCCTCCTTTTAGTGCTGCTAGGATCTGTTTAATTGTGAGTTTGCTAGCTTCTCTTACATGTTTCTGAATTCTCTAACTTTCTTGCAGTTTGATAGAGCTTTATCGCATGTGAACACAGCTTCTGATTCTAGTGACAGATCAAAGGATAGTAAAGATCCAAAGGTGAGACCTTTTTATATGATGCTTTTTAAGACAATTCACATTGCTTGAACTTGTGTCATTATTTGACCTGAAGATATATGGTTGAAAATGTAGACTCTTCGTAGACTTGCTCAAAATCGGGAAGCTGCAAGGAAGAGCAGATTGAGAAAGAAAGTATGGCATCCAATTGCGATCCTTATTCTATTATTTATTACTATCTTGTCCAATCAGATTAATGTTTTACTTTCCCAAAAATAACTATTCTGATTGGGATTCAAACAAATGGCTGCATCAGTTAAACAGAGGTTGTTAGATGATTCGTCTAGTTCCTTTTTTAGTCTTAGTCACATGTCTGTTCGGAATCGTTGCTCGTATCACATGACTCGCTTTTGACACTTCGTTTTTAACGATGGATTTCATGCAATCCACCTCATTCATCAAGAAAAAATTCATCTTTATGATTCCTTTACTCGTAAATTCCATTGTTTCTACTTCAAATCCTGCAACATCCATTTTAGACACTCCCATTACAGTTCATTACCCTAGATTGTAGTGTGGGTATGTTGAGCAAAGTGTCTAAGTTAACTGCTCGCCGGCTGCTTGTATGCTTTCCTGAAGTGTTTATATAGATACGGTGACCTCCTTTTGCTACACTTTTATGGCAGGCATATGTCCAACAGCTTGAGAGTAGCCGGCTTAAGCTTACGCAACTTGAGCAGGAGCTCCAACGAGCAAGAAAGCAGGTTAAAGATTATTGTTTCTCTAACTCACATCCTGCAATAATCTGATTTACTCTTTTCGTTTTCATTCTTACAAGTTATTTGCTGATTTTCCAATGGGGTTGTCTTTTAGGGAGTGTTTATATCAAGCACAGGAGATCAAGCCCATTCAATTGGTGGAAATGGTAAGAACAACATTCATTTTATGATATCGAAGCCTTATTGGCATCAGTTTTTTTCATTTGAGTGGATTTTTTTGGCATTAGAATTGTATAGAGAACTAGGTAATTGGTAACTATGGACTGTGAGTGTGATGTTTCTATTGTATTCAAGGAAACTACACGTGGATTGGTAAACTGACGACCCATCATTATTTTTACTAATACATTAATCATTTATATATTTTTAGACTTACTAGTCTACGTAAGTGTCAGAATTGTAATTTATCAAAATATTTGATGACATGTTTGGATAGTAATGACTGTGTATGGTGCATCTAGCTTAATCTGAATGATCGCTATATATCCTATTTTTAACCTGCTGTGTTCCACTGCATCTTTGCATTGAGCTGATTTTGATCTAGAGTTGGTCCCTTTATTTTTGTTTGCTTGTAAATGTAACTCTCAGTTTAATTGTATTTGACGTAAAACTGCTCAGCTTTACATTGACATTGCTTGGAAAGGGGAGGTGATTTTGTCAAATACCTTTTTTGCCTTGGTAAGTGTTTCTGTGTTTGATTTGGTATATGCCCATATTCATGTCTCGGCCTTTTTCAAGGTGCGGTGTCCTTTGATGTTGAATATGCTCGGTGGTTAGAGGATCAGAACCAGCAAATCAATGAGCTAAGAGCGGCAGTCAACTCTCATGCAAGTGACGCAGAACTGCGTATTGTAGTTGATAATATCATGGCACATTATGAGGAAATTTTTCGAATGAAGAGTAACGCTGCCAAGGCAGATGTTTTCCATTTATTGTCCGGCATGTGGAAGACTCCTGCTGAGAGATGTTTCTTGTG
>JAWWMW010002020.1:142744-160709 GCA_035048345.1 Echeveria elegans
CAAAATGTCTTAAATACCCTCAAACATTGAATAATCATTTTTATTATAATTAAATGGATATTAATTGGATAATCTCATCCATTGATTAGAAGGTACATCTATGGTTATGATCTCTTTATACTTTTTATATATAAACATTTTTTTTACCTGATCTCTATCCCTTTTGTAAAAGCAAACTTCTTTTTGCAAAAGGTAACCCCTCCGCGCTTACACAGAAACTTCAATCAGGTATGAGGGAAAAATCGTATGGAGTAGACACTGACATGTTTCGAGCTTCACCTACTTGATCGATACTGAGTCCCTAAACCTCGTGTCATGTTTCATGTACCAAAACAGCGCCAAGAGCAGTTTATTATGATCACTAAAGTACTAAAACTAGACACAAAAGAGGGCAGGAGCGATAATGATGCAATTAGTTCAAGGCCCTGCATGAGGTGCAAAAAAACTTCAGACTTACGGTATCCAGAGGCAAAGATAATATTCTCGCTTAAAAGAAAGATTCAATGAGGGCAACTATATTATTTGAGGACATGAGGACGCAATATCTACTGATCGATTAAAAATAATCAAAGGTTCAGATTAAGATTGAAAGATAATAATTTATTATTAGTTAAATTAAAAACTACGTAGGATTATGGGGCTGCGATGATGGAGTATGATGCGTATTGACGTGTGGAGATATATAGTTGCCCTCATTAAGAGTCTGTTCTTTTGACATTAATTTAATTTCTGTTCAATAGATAAATATTCATTATTTTTAAAATTATTTTAAAAGTATAATAAGATTTGAAACAGACAAACTTAAGACGCATTCACTATTGTCAAAACTATTTTTTAAAATTAAAAATAATATACAAATGGAATTAATTAATTAATTAATTTTAAATTTTCTGTTCAGTTTCAGTTCATGTCAAAAGAACAAACACTAAACTTCTCTCCTAATTGCAAAGTAATAGGAATTGCATAGGCATGACAAATGCCTTATAAGAGAAGTCGTCAGCTTAGGGATTTCAACTAAAGAAAACACTGAAACCAATTGCGAAATAAAAGCTAGTGCTCTTTGTAGCATCTCAAATACAATTTACCATACACAAGGGAGAAACAAAAGGTTGCTGGTTATAGGCAGATGAACAAAATTGGCAAGATGCGTATGAAGAAATGTATTCAATATCCGCTTTAAAGCATAGTATGATTAAAACTGAATCCAAACCCAAGAAGATGAACTTAAGACTTCAAATTGTATTTCCACCAAAACTCTTAAGCAGTAAATAATAATCCAAAACAAATGGGGCTGACAACAATCTAGGCCTCCGTGATTGGGTACTCAAATACAACATCCTTGCCGCACAACTTCTTGTACACTGCTGAAAAAGTCTCCAGTTTGTACTCTGTGTTGTTGCGCTCCTTTGGGTCAAGGTAGATCTGCATCTCATAATGATTTACAAAGTAAATAAACAAACATTTTAATCCAAAAAAGGTTAAAATTTAATAAACACACAAACGCAAATGCCTAGGGTAAAAAGGAAACAAAGAATGAGTAATAAATGCATGCACAAGAGGGCTATTAGTTTGCCTTCATAATTTTAGAACCGTCAAGGTGGTATCTGATCCGCTTTCCGACAATCTCTGCAGGCAGTACAACATCCTCCAGGATGGCTTCATGTACTGCAGTTAGGGTACGGTTGCGAGGACGTTGAACAGCTGAGCCTTTCTTTGGGGGCCTCACTATTCTCCTGGTGGCAATAAGTATCACATCCTGCAGAAATATAATGGTCAGGTTTGAAGCAGAATGTGATTCTTATGTTGGCTCGAGAAGGATTTTAATAAAGGGTTACCTCTAAGTCCAAAAACATTTAGAGCAACAAAAGGAAGACAACAAGAGCAGACAAATGCATATGAAATCATAAATACCGATGTTCTTCAATCAAGATTATTTGAATCCAGATCAAGATTATTTGAATCCAGAAACACTCGTACAGAGGATAATAGCAAATGTCCTAGATGACTGTGAATTTCAAAAATGTATACACCTTCCCGCTAAACTTCTTCTCCAGCTCCCTAACAAGCTTAACATGAACCTTACGGTAAGCTTTTCTCAACCGGAAGGGAACATGAATGACAACAGCTTTGCGCCCTCCTGAAATATCAACCTGCCTGAACAAACCAATAACCATCACTGTCAAAACCAACTCAAAGATCAAGAATTACCTAAAAAACTACATATACTCAATCACAATCACTTACATTGCAGCATTGATATACAAGTCCTTGAGATCACTTTTCAAGTCATGGTTTGAGTTCTCCAGTTCAAGGAATGCCTAAAAATAAATGAACCAACTGCCGTATCAGCCACTAAATTACATCACTGCATTTTCTCAATAAATAAGAATGATTGGGGAAAAAATGAACCTGAGCTACAGTCTCCTCAAACTCAGTGGGCTCTGCATCTTGATCTTTCTGAATCTTCCGCTTTGTGGTATACATTTTCACAAATCTAATTTACAAAAAAAAAAGTCATATTCATCAAAATAAATCCAGTACACTGATTCAGAACCCTAAATCCCCAACTCAATTTCACTGATAACGTAGCTCACACTTCCAAGCCAATCTTAAACACAAATTCAATCAACGCTACGAATCAGTCAAGTAGACTGACGATACCTGGTACAGATCGGCTGCTCAAGCTCGACTCACTCCCGCTCTGATGCAATGAAACCCTAGCAGACTTGCAAGCTAAAGTACTGCGCATCGTTCTTATATAAATGTAATCGACGACGTCGATGATTCGGCAGCTGATCGAACGGTAGCGATAAAGATTTGAAATGGGCCTAGAGCATCGGGCCTGTGCTTCGAGCCGGTTTTGTGTGACCCGATATTCTGCAACGGCAAATTTAACTGTATCCTGTTTCGAAACGGCGCCGTTTCTAACAAGGCCAATCAAACATGCAATGAATTTCAAGTTATCCATAAATTTAGGCCCCTTTAATTGGGAAAAACAAAAAGAAAAAAAGTTTAAAAATTAAATAAATATGAATATGTATGTTTGTTCGTAAGAAAAAAGATATAAAAAATAGATAAAATAAGAATAAATAAATAAATTTAAATAGCAGAAAAAGACGAAAATTCCCGTCTACTGAATTCCGAAGCTCTGCGTCACACGCCACGAATCGGCACATCAACCGATCCACCGAATGACCGGAATATGCTGCTGTTAGTCCATCGTCGGATTCCGTCGCTGTCCAATCAATGAATTTCTTTGCGTTCTGGCTGCGCGGTGTGTTTTGTTGTCAACTGTTTATTAGGGTTTTGAATGCTTAATTCGAGGTGGAGTATTGGAATTTATTCCTGGTGAGCTGGATTACATTTTCAGCTGCAGTTTATGGTTCGAATGATTCATTTGATGTGGATTAGGGATTTTTTGTTAACTTGTTTTTTTTCAAGATTTTTGAAGAGATAAGGTAATATCTTTGGGTTATTGATTGAGTTCACATTTTTTATTTTAGGCTGTGAATTTTGATTTTGGTTTATTGTTTTTTGTGGTGTAGAGGGGAATAATATGGCAGGGGTGAGCAAGACTAGAGTTATGATTGAGAATATTGTTAAGGATGGATCGTTAAAGTGGCTGCTTGGAAATCGAAGTTCGTTTAATGAAGAGGTTGAAGAGATGGGAAGGTCTCCGACAGCTCCCGCTAATTGGATACGGGAGCTCTCGCCAATAGCCAATGTTGTTGTTCGCAGATGTTCGAAGTAAGTACTTGTTTTACTGCTTTGATATTGTTAGATACTCATGAGAGTTAATTATAAGTATCTGGTAGCAGCATTGGGGAATTTTTAACGCTGATCATGTAGTGGTGCTTTGATTTGATATTGTAATTGTATACTAGCATCCTAGGTGTAGGTTATTGATTAATCAAAGATTTATAAATAGGCTCAAGTTATGAGCATACTCATGGTTGTTTGTCATTGTCTTAATATAACGTCTTTCAAATAAGGATTTCATATATATATGAACTTCTTATAATATGAAGGCAGTTGTTATAGTTGAATGACACATCTTTTGTAGTTAAAAATGTCAATCTGTGTATCTCGTTGAACCGACTAGTATGGAAAATAACGACTTTGCTAACAAAATCATTTAGTCTTTTTTTGTGGTGCCTATTTGACTTATATATGTAAATCTACTACTGAGATCTTAGCTCCAGATTTGTCAGTGACTTATTGAGTTTTTTTCCGTTTTAAATGGTACTCTATCGTAACAGCTAGTATGTCATTTATGAAACAGACTATTTTGTAACTATAAGTGAAAAGTGAATTAGAGTAGATGCGTGAGGACATGATCTGTCATGTGTCATTTAGGGTGCTTGTAATTAATTTTCTTATAAAGGTAATCGTACGGCTATTACTGGTGCCTACTTGTTGAATTTTTGTGTGTGTAAATGCTTTCACGCAATGCAGAATACTAGGAGTTCCGGCTCATGAGCTCCAAGAAGCGTTCAATAATGAAGCATCAGATGTCATGAAAAATCAGTCACACTATGCTAGGAATTTTTTGGAATATTGTGCATTTAGAACGCTTGCACTATCTACCCAAATCACTGGCCACCTTGCTGACAAAAGATTCAGAAGATTGACTTATGACATGATGTTGGCATGGGAATCTCCATCCCCTTCCAGTCAGCCTGTACTCACAGTTGATCTACTTACTTTATTGCCCATCACTACAAATCAATCTGACCGTCACAATCATTCATGCTAACCCTCATCTCAATATACTTATTTTTTGTGCAGGTTGATGAGGATGCTACAGTTGGGATTGAAGCCTTTTCACGAATTGCTCCCGCTGTCCCAATCATAGCCAATGTAATTACTAGTGAAAATCTTTTTGAAGTGCTTACAAAATCTTCTGGTGGCAGGCTAGTATTGTCCGTGTATGAAAAATATCTTAATGCACTTGAGAGGTTCGTTCCTTCACTTTTACTTTTCATTCTGTATATGAGAACAGTACATGCTTCTTTTTATTGTGATACAGCTTGTTGCAGCTGAAGAAGCGTCTTTATCGGCCGTAGACACTGAAAAAAACATCTGGTTCAGATAAAAACAGTATATTCTGTCAAACAACATAGGAATCATAAAGCTGAACTTAACAAAAAGACAACCTAGTGACAAACAATACATCAATTGCTTTCAAACAAAAAATATATATATGAAATGCTGTCAGGTAATCATTGGTTGTGAATGCCTCTTTCTCTACAATCAGCTGTTTGTTGTACTTTACACATATCCTGTTTGTTTCTAACTCGGGCCTTATATATTGGCAATATTGCTACTAATTGTAATTGGACCTTAGACTAGTTCATCATAATGTAAAACCTCTATCACTTTTATCATGCGCTACGGCTATCTGAGTACTCATTTTTTGATATCCTCCATAGGGCAATAAAAAAGTTGAAAAGTCAAACAGATTCAACCCTTCTGTCTACCTTTCGGTCATCAAAGGGGGAAAAAATTCTTGAGGTGGATGGGACAGTTACTACCCAACCGGTCCTTGAACACATAGGCATGTCTGCATGGCCCGGTATGTAGTAACAAAGTTTTACCTCTGAGAAGAATTCATCATGAAAACTACAAATTATTTTAACCTGTATTATCAAATGTTACAGGACGACTGATTCTGACAGATCATGCTCTATACTTTGAAGCCCATCGTGTTGTATCGTTTGAGAAAGCTAAAGTGTACAATTTATCTGATGACCTGAAGCAAGTTATTAAACCTGAGCTGACAGGACCATTGGGGACACGTCTGTTTGATAAGGCAATCTCCTATAAATCAGTTTCCATGTAAGACTAAGATCAGTGGCTGGGTTTCTGCAGATTTTTTTGTTTCCATATATGCTATTCAGTATTCACATACGTTTTCTCATATTTGCAATTAGTAACGCCGTACTGGTTTAGCTGTATTGTCATATTATTGCTAGTGACTCTTTGTGTTGTGTTTGTGCTTCTGTGTAGAACAGAGCCTGTTTTGATTGAGTTCCCTGAACTTAAAGGGCATTCACGGCGTGACTACTGGTTGGCCATCATTCGAGAAATTTTGTTTGTTCATCAGTTTATCCGCAAGTTCCAGATTACTGGAGTTGAGCGTGATGAAGCACTATCTAAGGCTGTCCTTGGAATTCTCCAGCTGCAAGCTGTGCGTGAGACTAATTCTACCTCGTTAGTTCACGACGAAGATCTTCTCACGTTCAATGTTTGTGACCAACTTCCTGGTGGAGACATAATATTAGAAACACTTGCGAACCTTTCAACTAATAGAAAACTGGATCGAAGAAACATTTCTGAAACAGCAACTGGGATGCACTCAATATCTGCTTTGGCAATGGTGTCAAACTTGGGAATTATGTTTGGAAATAGTGTAAGCACCTCTGAGGAATCTCGCATTGTGGTTGGCGAGTTAGCTGTCGGGAAGATGACTGCGCTAGAAAGTGCTGTCAAGGAATCTAAAACTAGCTACAAGAAAGTTGTGCTAGCCCAAGCTACAGTTGATGGAGTTAAAGTGGACGGCATCGACACTAACTTAGCAGTAATGAAAGTACGCCAATTACCCTCATTTTTCACGATGCCCTTATGCTTCCTGCACTCACTATTCTATTGTGTTCCAGGAGTTGCTTTTTCCGATTTTGGAGCTTTCCAATAAATTTAAGTCCTTGTTCTACTGGGAGGATTCTTCCAAGTCGGCTCTCTTTTGCTTGGTTTTTTCTTATATGATTTTCAGGTACTTGTCAACAAAAGTAGCTAAATAATCACTCGCTCCGATTTCTTGATTGTGAAGTTTGCCTTGTGTCGGCGTGACTTTTTGAATGAGACTATTTAATTATGGAAATAAATTTTCGGAATTAGAGTTGCAACAGTCTTATAATATGGCTTCAGTGTGATGTTCCTCCATTCTGCACTTTGTTTTCATCTGTTCTATAATTGTATCATCTGGGCTAACTGTAAACGTCAACACTCTGCAGGGGATGGCTAGGTTATGCATGTGCTGTTATGCTTTTCCTGATTTCGTGTTTCATCGTCATCACTCGCTTTGTGAATCAAGGTGAATCTGTTAATGAAGTTAGAGTAGTAGCGCCTCCACCAATGAACACAATGGAGCAACTTCTAGCTGTTCAAAATGCAATATCGCATGCAGAAGCCGTCATCCAGGATGGAAATATCGCTCTTCTCAAATTGCGTGGTTTATTATGTGCCATATTCCCTCAGGTACTCATTCTATTCTACTTTCTTCTCAAAATCAGTAATTTGAAACTGTTTGGATAATTCTCGCAAATGGCTAACGCGCGGTGCTGCAACCTTTGAATGATCAGGCTAGTGACAAGTTCGCCATTGTGCTGGTCATCATGGCCTTGTTTCTAGCATTTGCTCCCATGAAATACATTATCCTGGTGCTATTTTTGGAGATATCCACAAGATACTCACCTGTGCGGAAAGAAAGCACTGAGAAGCTGATGAGGAGAATCAGGGAGTGGTGGTTTAGCATACCGGCTGCTCCTGTAGTACTCGAAAGAGAGACTGATGATAAAAAGAGGAAGTGAGCATAATGAAGCGCTCCCGGTTGTATAGTGTAAAACTGTACATGTTGTTTACCCAATTCGACGATTTTTCATTTTTGTAAATTCGTGTTTTATATGTACCTACCTATATGGCTTTCTGAGACTTGAGGAATTAGAGAACAGGTGCTAAAAATAAAATGTCAAACAGTGTAACTGAGAGGACTCGTTTCTGTTTAACCTTGTATATATGCGGCTCATTCCACACATTAAATATTGTAGTACATGTTCTTTGATTTTAATCGGTTTTGTCGACCAATGTTTTGAAACAAAACTACTGAAAAATGTTGCCCGCATAACAAGGGTCATTGCCTAGTGCTTAACATTATTTAATCGACATCAACAGATCGGCAGATACTGAACAGGGTGGTTCTTCACTGAACTAGCAAATGAGTATTTTAAACAATATGATCTTGTATAACTATTACGTTGATATATTTTCCGTTTCAATTATATATGTTGAGTGTATACAATGATGCAGACACAATGATTCGGCTTATTGGACTTTCAAGTTTTGCTAGAGTTTTATTTAGGGTTTATTTTATGTTTTCTTATTTAAGCAGATTGTTACGTTTTGTCAAAATGTTTACGTTGAATGAAAATTATTAGGGTTTCTTCCCGTTCTTCAAATTTCAGTATTTCAGCCATAGAAATCAAAGAGGCTATTTTTCAGATGCATCCATCCATAGCACCAGGTCTGGATGGATTTACAGCTGTGTTTTTTTTCAAAAATATTGGAATGTGCTAGGTAATGATATTTCTCAAAGGATTCTATATATGCTGAATACAAAGAAAAAAACTAAGGTGAGAAGTTGTGGATTCAAACCCATTATTAACTTTTTAGGGACATGACTCTTTTATTTTAATTGATAACCATTTTTTAGTTAACTGTTGACCTTTATCTGACTTTGCAGGTTTTGTACAAAACTTTGAATCCCAAGTGGAATCAGACCTTTGAGTTTCCTGATAATGGAAGTCCCTTGGAGTTGCATGTAAAAAAAGATCACAACGCTCTTTTGCCCACATCAAACATAGGCAGTTGTGTCGTTGAGTATCAGAGATTACCCCCAAATGAGGTGTCAGATAAGTGGATACCCCCTGCAAGGAGTTAAAAAAAGGGGGAAAATTCATATATAAATAACAAGAAAAGTCCCTTTACTGGACAAAAAATACAGTGCAGATCATGACACTTCAGTTACAAAAGCACGTCATATATCAAGCCAGGTAAGCTGGCAAGTTCTCCTCCTGTTCTTTCCATCTCCTTTTTATTTCTCTTGAAATTCTTGATTTACATGCTAAGTGTTCTAAATACTAGGGTTCTTTGAATTTTTGATAAATTCATGAGGAATGTGGTCAAGAAAAAATTGGTTCTAATAGACTAGGCTAATTAATATATTGGTTGCGTGACATTCAAGTTTGACGAAGAGTCACTTTTCTCTGAATTATGTTACGTAACTAGCCTATTTATGGCTTCTATTGCGTTGTAGTGCTTATTTATTATTTTCTAATTCCAGTAGGTGTACCGTTAGCTTTGCATCAAATCAGTTTTGTTACATACTGTTTCCGTAATTAGTTGTGCAATGTGACTTCCAGATGAAGCAAATGATAGCGGAACTGGAATCTGTGACTTGACGAAGGAAATTCAGAAACACTGATGTCTCGGTTAACTGAGTGGGAAAGCCTACATGCAAGAAGAATACATTTCACAAATCGAAACTGAGCAAGTGCTTTTACTCAACAAGATTAAAGAGCTTGGCCAACAATTCTTCAACTCATCACCATCACCTCCAAGGCCACAGCCAACGACCTTGAGTAAGAGACATTCTTCTTTCTGAACCAAAGATCAGTCTGAAAAAGAAGGCAAAAAAAAACAAGTTTGTCTTGTAATTGTAATCTTTATACGCATAGAAATGTAATACTGTGAGCGTTAGAATATGCACATTTCCACGGATGAAACAAGTTGGTATGTTGTATCCATGTGAGATGAGTGATACTCTGTTAGCATATGAATATATTCTTCAGAGATTTTACATGCTGAACTTTGATCAGGTTGGTCGAAAAATGTTACAAGAAACTCGCAGCAGGTCTTCAGCTTGTAAGTTGTAACTAGTGTAAGTAATCTTCTAGAACAAATGACTCAACAGAAAACTGTCTAGGCTTCATAATGGCATCCGCTATCACTCCTGTTGCCTATGATGATAATAGCTCCCACCAGTGTTGAAGCTAGCCATTGGCATACAATGTGGATCATGAGTCATGAGTTGCATTGAATTCAGAGTCTGACATAAATTGTGGATCAGTACTCCCACTGGCGTTGAAATGAGGCATACGTTGTGGATCAAAATTCCTGGTGGAGTCGAAATGTGGCATTGTATGTGAACCATAATGCCCACTGGAACCAACGTCTGACCCCAAAGCTGGAACAGTAGTAAAGCTCGCAGGTGGCTGCTGGTTCTGCAAATACTGTGGATTTGAATTCCAACCTGAGTTGATGTTGGGCATTGACCTACGATGTGGATCAAGAGTTCCACTGAAGTGGACGTCTGGCATTAAATGTGGATCATAACTCCCACTGGCGTTGAAGTGAGGCATACGTTGTGGATCAAAACTCCCACTGGCGTTGAAGTGAGGCATACGTTGTGGATCAAAATTCCTGGTGGAGTAGAAATCTGGCATTGTATGTGAACCAAAATTCCCACTGGAACCAATGTCTGCCCGCAAAGCTGGAACAGTAGTAAAGCTTGCAGGTGGCTGCTGGTTCTGCACATACTGTGGACCTGAATTCCAACCTGAGTTGAAGTTTGGCATTGGCCTACGATGTGGATCAAGAGTTGCACTGAAGTGGACTTGTGGCAGAAAATGTGGATCAAAACTCCCACTGGCATTGAAGTGAGGCATATGACGTGGGCCAAAATTCCTACTGGAGTCGAAATCTGGAACAGTGCTAATTCTAGCAGGTACCTGCTGGTTCAGCATATATGGAGGAATAGTTCTGATAAGGTTAGTTTCAGGTTGAAAAGGCTTCTGCAAAGCAGGCGGGTTCGATTGCAGCTGCTTATAATCGCAGAATCTCCCTGTATCTGAACAAACACCGAATTTCGTAGAGGAAATTGAAGTATTAGCACCTGCGGACATTACTTGCTGTGATGGAAGCCATCTGTTGTCATTACTGTAGCTATAGTAATTGCTGCTTCTTCCCTCCAAACAATTTTCAAAATTTTGCTGGAAGTTACTAACAGGCTTGTCAGCTGTTGGAAGGACCATGGAACTGCTCAAGGATTCTGATGTATTTTTTCCTGATTCTGATTTGGGAGAATCCTTTTTAAAAACGCTGCACACCACCCAGTCCTGAACACAAAGAATGTTTTGCAGGTAAGTATCAACCTTTAGTTTTGCCTAGCCTTGAATCTTATATAATATATCAGCATGCCTGACTACTTTCTCGTGCATATTAAATTTGATGTGCGAACCTGTAAATCACTGTCATGAAGTCTGAATTCGTGCATTTTCCAGTTAGTTTTCGTACCATTAGGAGCTCTTCCTTGATAAAACATAAGTGTCCTTTTCATGCCCACTACAACTCCGTTGCTACTGATCTCCTTATCTCTCCCACTTGACGTCCAGTACCCCTCTTTAGTGGCTCGACTGAGATCGGTTCGAAATCCTCTTCTATACTTCCGAACTCTCTTAGTAAAAAAGTAGCATTCTTCGTCGCCCATGTTCGCACTGGCTGTGTCATTGAGTTAACTTATAAATAACCATACACAACAATGAAACTCCAAGAAAGAAAAAGTTTGAGTTTCTTTTACCAAAGAGTTCGGACGGTTCGAAATTGTAAAACTCTTTTTCCACAACAGCCCTGCAAGTAAATGATGAATTTTCAATCTTCTTCCGCAAGTAATGAATAATAATTTCCTCGTCTGTAGGGTGAAATCTGTATCCCGGAGGTAATGAATTTTCACCGATTTCATGACTTTCGACTGGAACGACCTGCTGCTGCTGATCATCAGTTGTACTAGCTAAACAGTGAAAGAAGAATATAAACATGACTTCAACTTTTGCGAGTCTGATTGAAGAAACTCGAAAAGAATCGAAACAAGATTGTTAAACCCTAAATCTTGACCTAATTCAAATGACAAGCAATTAGCCGGAATCTGACAAACCCGATTTATACCAAACCAGGAATAGAGCCTTTCAACTACAATAAAACCAGATCGAGAAGATATAAGGAAATATAGAAAGACGATTATCGGACAGTTTTCAGTTTGCGACGAACGAGAGAGAGGAGATTGAATAAGAAGGCGGAAAGATGATTTTGACCAGTTTGACTCTATGACATTTATACAGAACAATTGAACCGGTCTGACGCGAATAAACGGATCAATCTGCTCTGACTTGCTGAACGCAGCGTTTTAACCTTTCTTTGCTGCTGCAGCAACCATTCTTTACTAGCACTCGCTGCACAGTCATACCTGTGCGATTTATTTAATAGATAAATATGTTGAAGAGGTGAATTACACTCACGATGCAAATATAATAAATCTTCAGCAGCTCCAATTGCCATTTTCAATCGTGTTATCCAATCTAGTGATTGCAAACCATCATCATCCTGGTTTGTTTTCCTAAACAAAGCACTTGATAATCATCATTTCTCATGTATTGGTAAACCAAGAGTTAATTTTCCGTACTCGTTTTCCAAGCAATATCCCAACAGAGGCACCATTCGTATATGAAATTTTTTGCTAAAGATGTTTAGGCAGTTATGGGTGGGGTGGAGCGGTTTTAGTCATGGAAGGACTGATTAGGCAGTTATGGGTGGGGCGTGGAGCAGTTAGTCATGGGTGTGGTTGATAACCATTAGAACGTACTCCATTACATATAGGAAGATTATTATTGTCGTCTTTTAACCGGTCACAAGAATTTTGTTTGTGTTTGCCTCATTGTCTGCTTTTAGTAGTGGGCGTTAGAGGTGTTAAAATCCGGCTGATCCCGATAACTGTCCCAGTTAATTTTTCATTAGCTTATTGAGATAAATATATATTTCTTATAACTCAGAAATACAATAACAGATGATAAAAGTGTGTCATCTAGCCATTACGTTACAAAACGTCATCTGTCAGCGCTTCTGCGAGACAAATGATAATTTTTGTCTTATAATAAAGAGGGCTGTCGGGGGCTCCATTCCCTTGACTTCAGCCCACCTTGCTGCTACAGTCCTGAGTAACTGAACTGTTCTTCCTTCAAACCCTCCCAAAGATTCCATAATAAACGGCTCAAAAATAAGTCCATCAACCGAACAACCGGTATCATACTCAGCAATCTTTCTTTCCTCCGCTTTCGTCGCTGCCTCCCCTGAATTCAACACAGCTCCACCTCCAACGAAAGGAGACACAATGGAGACATCAAGGCATAGATCCTTTCCATGGTCCCAAACAGGCACTAAAATGTCTGCAGGCTTCTCCCCGCCCTCCAGAAGGTCAGCCACCTCTAACCTAGGCCCCATGTTAGCTTCCTTAAAAAATATGAATAAAGCATCTCTGACCGCATTGTGCCTCCTAATCCTCCTCCCACCACCAGGACAGTGAGAATCATGGTCACCAGCTGCGTCCGAAATTTGCGCCCCTCTACAGGCCAAACACGCCCGAGAAATCGCAAAAATGTTCTGCCCGGTACGGTATTTCAGAGCCAAACGATACGCCGTCGGGTTCATATGAAGCCCAGAAAAAGGCGTTGATATCGCTGTGGTCCAAATACCACTCCCTGAAGTAGAAACAACATTCACAAGAGTACTAACTCGCGCTCCTCCTCGACCCTTAATCTGATCCCTAATGACTTCTGAAGCCAACCCAGAGAGCCACTGCCCGTTAATCTCAATAGTGTTATGGGCTAAGCGATATTTTTCATTCGACTATAATTCAATTGTACTCGCACCGCTCCCGCTATATTTGACACCACTAAGTAGGGGTGTCAAAATGCCACATTAATCAATGAAATTTTAAAAAACCGTCCGTTAAAAAGAAACTCATTCACCTCCCATTATCTTAATGGAATAAATGATCCCAATACGTTAGTCTCATTACTCATTAAGATCCCGCCCGTTAGTCCTAATTTTAATGAACTAAATAAGATTCTTTTCATTAACCCATTACCCAATTGTGTCCGCCAGCATCACCCTTCCGTCCGATTTGCCACCTCTAGTGCTCGTGCAGTTTTAAATTTTGAGCTTATGAAGCCTTTCGCGAGACACCATGTCTCGGCTTCATGAGTTTTAACTGATTTGTGATAAAGTGGGACGCCATTAAAATATTGTCTTGTCTAGCAATTGGGTGGATAGTTCATACGATCAGGTTCATTTGTTGAGGTCTAGCATTTGGAAGCTTCTGTAGATATCTTGGAACTGTAAGAGCACTACTTCTGTGACATGAATATCATTAATACTGTGGATTTCCCAGCTTGTTATTTCTGTAAAACTGGATGACCCACAACTTAAATTATTATTTTTGCGGGCTTGCGTTGGCATGCCAAAAATGATGTATAACTTGCGGAGCGCGTCACCGGGCTGGATTGAGGGGTCGATTTGATCTTTTGACAGTGCAATGCATCAGAATTTGGTCCACATTTATAACCCTGGTTTCACGACTTAGGAGAGAAGACTGGTGGGGTTGCCCCCCAAGTTTGATGGATTGGGCATTCCGATCGGGAGCGAGGTGGCTATCTCGACAGTGTTGGCGTCTTTGGTGCAAGCAGGGTGTTTGTGAGAAATGCTTACGAAGGATCCTTTCGCTTTCTCGAGGTGTGGGGCCATACTTGATGAATGGAACTCAAGGTTTAGTCCTACTTCACCGATCGAATTGGGAGACTTAAGGATGAAGGCTAAGCCACAATAGTGGCTCTCTGCTTTGGCTTCAGAAGTTATAAGGGAAGAGATTAAGGGTCGAGGAGTGCGAATAAGTATTCTTGTGAACGCAGTTTCTACCCCTGGGAGTGGTATTTGGACCACGGCGATACCAATGCCTTTTTCTTGGCTTCATATGAACCCGGCCGGCGGCGTATCGTTTGACTCTAAAATACTGTATCGGGCTGAATGTATTTGTGGTTTCTCGTGCGTGTACGACTTGTAAGGGGAGGCAAACTTCGAACGCAGCTGGTGAAATGACTCTCACTGTCCGGGTGGTGGGAGGAGGATTAGAAGGCACAACACGGTCAGAGATGCTTTATTCATTTTTTTTAGGAAAACGAACATGAGCCCCAGGCTAGAGGTGGCTGGCGTTCTGGAGGGCAGGGAGAAGCCAACGGATATTTTAGTGCCGGCTTGGAACCACGGTAGTGATCTGTGTCTGGATGTGTCCATTATGTCTCCTTTCGTTGGAGAAGAAGCAGGGTTGGAGTCAGGGGAGGCAGCTCGGAGGGCAGATGAAAGAAAGATTGCTAGGTATGATGCATGCTGTTCGGCTAATGGTCTCATTTTTGAACCGTTTATTATGGAGTCTTCGGGAGGATTTGGAGGAAGAGCTGATCTGCTACTCAGGACAGTAGCAGCAAGGTGGGCTGAAACTAAAGGTATGGAGCCATCGACAGCTCTCTTTCTATAATAAGACAAAAGTTATTATTTGTCTCGTAGAAGGCGTTGTTAGATGGATTTTTATTACGTAATGAATATATGACATATTTTTATCATTTGTAATTGTATTTCAGAGTTATAAGAAATATATTATTTCTGCAAATATCTCACTTAGGGCCGTCAAAACTGGTTGTCACTTGTTTTTTGAGTTCTTTGTTCTATTTTTGGCCATCTTCATATACCTGACAATTTTTTGTTGTTGTTACAATGCCAAAATTTCAATCTGATGGCTCTGAACTGCGAACTTTTTGATGTCATCGTCATATCCGGATTTAATCGATATTTTTTTAGGTCGAGATGAGTGTCCATACACAAAGAAGCAAGGAAATGGCTACTTATCTACATAGCAAAAAGAATTTAACACTTGGACTAATGACATTGATGATTAGTTTCTCGATTGTTTGCTTGATCAAATGAAAAAAGGATAAAAGATAGGTGTACATTTCACCAAGGCGGCATATGTAGCTGTGGCACATTTAGTAAGTTAGAAGTTCTGCATAACCTGCAATTCTGATAATGTCAAGTATCGGCTGAGGACATTGAAGAAGAATTATTTTGGCGTAAAAGAAATATTGTCCGGACAGTATGGAAGTGCCTCTTTGGTTTTAACCAGTTGACAAGTATGATTGAAGCTAGTGCATCAACGTGGGACTCTTAAGTAATATAATACACATATGCCGTCACCATTATTGTGTTATTTTAATTGTGACGATTCTTATGACAATGATGTCTGATTAATTTGTTTTTTTTTTTTTTTTTGGCATTTTAAGGTGTTCACTTGATTAAACTGTTGGTTTTTTATGTAGGCTCATGCATGTGCGTCAGTGTATCGATGTAAAGTAATTCGACGGCGGGAGAAAATGGATATGATATATGGGAACGATCGAGCATCAGGAAATGGAGAACATGCTGAAGGGCTAAATGAACAAAATGATCTTTGTAACAATGAAGAAAATAATATTGCAGATTCATGTGAACAAAATGGGGATGATGAGAATGCAGTTGCTGTTGATCCTGAGCCAGCATCCTCATCATCCAAGTCTAAAGTGTATAAAGAGTCTTCCAAGAAGAGGAGAAGAGTAGCTGACTTACTAGCAGAAGAGCTACTGTGTTCATTTAGAGAAGGCATGGATAAAATTGCAGAAGCTATCAATCCTCGCAATTACACTGAAAAGGAATTGTTTGAGCACATTCAAAAAGTAAGTGTAATGAGTGCAAGGAACAAAATGAAGGTTTATCAAGTTCTCGCTGAAGATGTAAATCTTGAAAGTTCCTTCAGCGGTTGTTCAGAAGAGATGCATGGATTATGGATGTCTACAAAATTTGGCTTAGATCTTATTTGATGCAGTTTACAGGTTATGAAATGATGGGTAATGTATTCATATTGGTAGAAATTGATGCTACAAGCGGCAGATTAGAATACTAAAATTCTACACTGTTGGATTCCATAAGATAATCAGAGCTGACAAGCAACAGTTATCTTTGCATTTCTCATACTTGTTCTGTACTCAGAAAATCGAGTATATGTACGGAGACAAATATAATCATGTAGAGCATTTCAATGAATCTGAAACTCACTGCATATCTGTAGTCGGTTGATGATGATGAAAAACTTCCCTCGTCAAGTTCTTGGAAAACATATGGTGAAACTTCCGGAAAAAACTCTGATCATCTTATGAGAAACATAGAGAGCAAGCAATTTCTTGTAACTATTTACATGCCAGTGCCGTAAGAAAATGCTTGCAAAAAGAGCATTCATAGCTGCCCACATGCATTATACTTGTTCCTACTATGTACTATCCAAATGCCCCATTGCCATTGCAGCTGTCTCTTCCACTTTTTATGTTATAGGATTGCAGAGCCAGAGACAGGTCATCCAACCGGGGTGTCTGCTAAATATTTTGTTTGCTGCTATTTTAGGCTGTTTACTTGAGGCCCAGCATAAGATTGAACCCTCTTGCAAAACCGACCCTTCATTGGAGATCTTTTCTCTGCATTCAGTTTCCTCATTTCATATCTGATCTTCTTTGAGAACAGCCTAGTTCTCCTTTTCTCTCTATACCTAGTCACTCTCGCTACCCTCTCCTCACTCACCACCCGCCCCCCACTAACCGATCGTCCTCCATTCTCGCTTAGCCCATGGGTCGAGTATTGTTATGGGTGTCATGCGACACTTTTTATTGGGGAGTCGATTATTCAAAATTCTTGTGGGGTGCAACAAGGGGATCCTCTGGGGCCTCTGCTTTTCGTCATCGCATTGCAGCCTTTGGTCTGTCAGATTGCAGAGACTTGTCCTCGATTAGTGCTTAATGCTTGGTACCTAGAAGATGGCGTGCAGATGGGGCGCCATGAGGATTTATTGACATCTTTCGAGATCATTCAGAGGATGGGGCCACAACTTGGGTTAGTTGTGAATCTGAGCAAATCTCTATGGTGGTGGCCTGGGGGTGGAATAGACCGACCCATGGGGTTGCCAGACAGAGTTATCGTTTCAGATTCTTCAGCCGTGTCTGTATTAGGTAATCCTATCTCGGTTAATGGGAGGGGAGCTGATGAGTTAGTGGAGCAGCGAGTCAGAAGTATACAAGAGATTCTTACGGAGCTGTCTAAGCTGGATGACGTCTCGTAAAGTGGTGTCACGATTGCGTCAAACAAAATTTATAAAGAACTAGGGTGACCTAGTGTCGAACCCAAGGGAACGGTTGAAACTTAGTAAAATCAACTATCTATACTCTAAACA
>JAWWMW010002021.1:5199-15787 GCA_035048345.1 Echeveria elegans
GTGTAAATAAGGAGGGTGGGGAGGGGCATTTTTGTCAAAGTCTTATTGCAATGGGGTCTTTAGTGAGGAAAATAAGGGAATTAATGAGGGAAAGTCGGTGGTTGGTAAATGGTTGATGTTGATATTCTTTTATATATATAGATGAAGCTTCAAGGGTTAAATCTGTAATTTGCTACGAAAAATACCAAACTGCCCCTAAACTCTAAAGCTTTAAATGTGTTAGTGCACTGATCATCAGTGCAATTACCACAGCTCGTGGAGAAATTGCAGTTAGTTTTGGTACTTCTCGTGCCACTTCATAAAAATGCCACTCCAATGTAGACACTGAATGTCAGCACTTTTTCATGTACAATCTTGTTCATTTTTTTTCTGTTGAGTTGATTTTTTCGAATATTATTTCGACACTACCATTTCGGACGGAAAAAGTGAAGGTTAAAGATACAGTACCTCTGGCCTTTCATCAGATCCAAGCCTATGTAGTAACAAAAAAACTGAAAAAAGTAACTTTTCATCATCAACTGCAACATTTGTCTTCTTCCCTTGACCCATGATATCATCGGATACATGGGTTTGAGTATCCTGGTACCCATTTGCCTCTTCAAAAATGAAATGACCATCAGAAACTACCCTCACATAGCACAGTTGCGTAATTGAAACATTCTAGAAGTCTCTAAAATTGAACAAATCAAAAGCACCTTAATAGCAATCATACCTGGTGCCAGTTCCGTACAAGCTGTAGGAAGTCGTTTTCCAATGAAATCTGTTGCAGCCCATAAGAGACCTATAGCCGTCAAGCTTATATTCAGTTCAGTGGTCTGAGCACTGTATGCTCCGGTGACATCCACACACCTGACAAAAAAAGGGTGGGAAACAGACAAAAGAAACATGAGTTGCAATGGAGTAGGTGGAAAGATTACGAAGGTCTGCAATTTAACGGGATCAGTTACAGTTACATGAAATATTTAAGAAAGTCTTCCAACAGTCCACTAGTTACAAACTTACAAGTTACAACCATAAACAATTTTGTTTGTTTTATAACAATACAGCTACATCAAATGAGACACGTGATTTCAAGCAAATTGAACTGGGTAATTTGATGTGCATTCATGAATCATGAAAGACTTTCTACTTTTGAATGGATTATCAAATCATGTGCACAGAGCTTTCAAGCCTGTGCAGGTAATTAACTTTAACTAGGTAACTAATTCAGTTAATAAACTATTTCACTCAACTATGTGGGAATGAGAAAACAGCAGTAATGGGAATTTCATTTATGATGTAAATCATCATCAACTAATGTGGGGTAGCAGCCCAATACTCGCCATATTATTTTATCGGATGAAATTTCTGACTCAAATGAATAAGCAGGGAGGGGTTGGTTGTCAACTTACATGTGTAGGCAGTCCGAGGGGAGAGCAGAAAGACCATCATTCATGATAACCCGTAAGCTCTAAAAGACAAGCATGGAGAAGGTTAAAAACTAAGCGTACCAGTCCTTCAAGATTATCAGGCTAACGCATGCACAAAAATGAACATTCAGGGTCTGTTCTTTTGACTTTAATTTCAGATTCAGTTCAGGTCAGTTCAAGTCAGTTCAGATTCAGTTCAGGTCAGTTCATTTGATAAACATTAAATTATTAAACTACGAATAAACTCCAGAACGGTTTCCGTAAGCATGGGACATGACCCCTACCTAAACAACATATATCATCTAGTTAACACAGAAAATCTATCAAATGAGTAGCATATTTTGGATTTTCAAGTTTCAGGTCAGTTTCAGTTCAGCTCAAAAGAACAGACCCTTAGTTGTATACAGTGAACTTGAAAAGGCAGCACATTGCAGGTCAAAGATAATCGTCCAGCACAAAGCTGGTGCTCTTTTTTTTAAAATTGTTCTCAGTCCCTAGAAGAGGATACATAACAGAAACACAATTAAAGGGCTGGCCTATAGGTGCCAGCCCAAGCTATCACTTTCCTTTACTTGACAAATTAAATTATTAATCACTCTTCCTTAACTCCAAAAGCTTCATAAAATTACTGAAAAGAATACGAAATCAGCACTTTACTATGTCTGTATTTAAAAAAAATGTATACAGTTTTAACAAAATACAACAGAAGGCTCTACAATATCAAGCTTCGTATGAAAGTTATTAAAAACCTTGTTATGGAATTTCACACAGTTTGCTAATGATCGTCGGGCTTAATACTCTAAACATAAAAAAAGACATTGTATGATACCTGAAAACCCAGAGTAATGAGATCCTTCTCTGCTGCATTCGCGACAGACCTATTTAATGGCAGTACACTTAGTAAGAAAATATGGCAGAACGCACTCCCGCATTGAATCGTAAGGGATTTCGCCAACTCACAAACAAATAAATGTTAAATGCTTCTAATCCCTACCTCAACAATTCAAGTATGTTTTCCCAGCTGTAATGCAATTTTTCACCATATCTCTGAGAGGTAAAATAAACATATAACTATATAAGATTACCAACAAAGCATTGTTTCTATAACTGAACCTGACAACGATATGTAGAATCAGTAAATGAATGGATAGTTTGACATTTGATGCTACCTCTAAAACATGGAGAAGAATTTTCAGAGATCCGGAGCGGACTTCCGTATTTTCTGAAGAGAAGAAGAGAATTCTTAAGGGAGATATGACAGAAAGTTCTAGAGACCTTTGGACAGAACACTCTGATTTCAACTGCATGTAAGAAAGATACAGAGACAACTAAGTGAGTGGGATAATCTTTAGAATTCATACTACAATAAACAGAGTGGCAGAGTAGACAAGAAAAAGCTCTCACATGACCGGTTGTATTATAAGAAGCATAGGGTACATTGTTTCGGAGCTGTTCTGAACCTAAAACAGCACAAAGTGAGTGATCCAACGCATCAAGCCCCACATTCCGCAGATGCTGATTTGAACTATTAGCAAGCTGCAATGGATTTTTGTGTTGTCAGTGGACCGATCTTGTTGAGGATAATACAAAACCCAGTGAAATGAGCTATTTCTCACCTCAAGAAAATGGCCTACGACGGGATCCCATAGAGGCTCCACTCCTGAGTAAAAATAACAAATTCCAATAAAAGGAAATCACTTTTGCATTGGTACAAATCCAATAAATTAGCTACAAAAAATATTTGATAACCGTACTGTGGATATTGTTGGCAATAATCGAAATCATTCTTTCCACAGAGAATTTAATATTCCCAACTTTTTGACTAGACCCGGGTCCCACACTAGCTGAAGCCCCATGCATGCTTTGATATGATAATTGACGAAGCGCAGAAATAAGCGATTTCACAGACGAAATATGCATCAGAGCAGAGCTTTCAAAGAGCTTTCCAAAAAAGAAAATTAAATAAGTATGATCTGAATTTCAGACAACAGTAACAAAATAAATAAGTAGCTACCAAAGATTTGCTCACCTGAGAATTTAGAGAAGAGAGAATGTGGAAGTCACTATATTGTCCGGATGATTCTCTAGTGAGCTTTGGTACAGAGTTTGAAACTTCCTGCATGGATCAGTTAGATATAAATCAATTCGAACACTGACAAACAAACAAGTAACACCACTCATGTTCATATTCTCCTACTGGTTTGACCTTAACAGGTTAGATATGAAACACAAGATACTGACTATTAACCAAGAGGGAGACGGAGAGGGAGAGACAGATATATATTTAGGCATTAGGTTGAGTTCTTCCCATCCCATGTCTGGTCACTCAGTTTACAGTGGTGTACAAGGGTGGAACAACATTATAATTCATTCAACTGACAAGAGAACAGCAGTTCAACGCTGTAATAGCTCAGATCCCTAGGATTTAATGTTTCTTTCCATTTGCAGCGACCCTTAATAAATATTTTTAGCAGTTGTCAAAGCTTGGGTCTACTAGTAGACAAGTGAAATAACATAAGCGTATTTTTTGAAGGCTTAGAGATAGTAATTGGTCAAACCAACCTGAGTAGTAGCATGGGGAGAGTTGATGGCTCTATCAAGTGCAGCTAGAGTTTCCAATACCTACAATGACATAGAGTTGGGCTCAAAATGACTCGTGCATCCAATTTAATCATGTTACTCAAAAACTAACAAGAGCTTACCAAAACCCATGAAGGACCCAGCACATTATGTAAACGATGAGCAACATTGAAGAGAGTTCTCAAAGCCTGAGAAAGTAGAAGAATGAAATGGCTTCATTCTTCTGATGGGCAAAACCTAATGCTTAAATGAAAACCTACCCGCTTAAGTGCTTAAAACCTTATTAAGAGGACATACCAACCTGCACATTCTTGGGGGTGAGGACAATGCTTTCTTTCTGATCAAGCACGGCTTCTCCGCGTCTAGGTCCAGGGGAGGGTAAGGGGCTGAGATGGTTTTATAAAGAACAGCATCAACTCACGATGCCCAATTTATGACGGACATACAAAAATTGATGAAAAAAATAAAGATATAAGAGAGACAGAGAGTCCAGCAAGATTAACAGAAGTTATAGAAGCTTTCACGTTTCACCACATTAAGATGTGTGATTAGCTACGGGTCAAGCCAGCTAATACATGCGGCCCAGTAAGCTAATGATAAAGGGCCAAATAAACTAATGGTAGTTTATTCCTTCTCTGTATCACATATAGAATAGTTACTGAAATTCAAAAAGAGCAAACCTCTTCTTTTCAGCTTCATTCGGAATGCTGATAGTAAATTTGCAAAGTGAGGCTAAAAAGGAATTCAAAGGTTCCACAGATTGAAGAACCCCACATGCCTGAAAATTGAAGATTATTTATCAATATGAACACTGTTAACAAGAATCTGTAGAACACACTAGCATTAATCTACTGAACTAAAGGAGGTTGAGACACAAATGCATGATTTTTTCTTCTGAGAGCCAGCAATTATTACATGTATATTTATCATGCCTACAATTTTATTACCTGAGTGAATGCCTGATACCCCTTCAAAATTTCCAAAACAATGGCCTCGCCCTGTGATCTTCAGAACCCAACAAAAGTTAGTAATACTTGATATGATTAACTCAAAGTATAGACCAATACTTGACAGACCTGGTCAAAATCAAGGACAGTGCATCAAGGATGGTGAGCCATGTCGTATCAACCATTGACAGGCATAGGAGAACAGTCTTTCCAGAATGCTTTGCTGGTGAATCAGTATCACCTCTAGGGGACTCGATCTATCACACATTGAGGGTATAAAAAGTTATTGTGATGTTTATCTCGCTGATAGACACAGATAGACATATTTGAGGAATACCTCCCCAACATCAATTGCTTCATCTGTTAAAGTAGCCACAGTAAAGATGACACCTAATAGACCTTCAACAGCCAAAGTTATTGCATGCGCTTCACTGGCAACGAGTACTGCAGCATTGGAAGCTTCATTGTCTAGAATCCACTCCACACCTGCCACAGATATAAAGGAGTAAATAGGACGAACACTTTTAGAATACGAGAAAATGAAATTTAAAACTCAAACCACGATGCAGCCAACAAAGACATTATCAGTCATGCCACATTTACTTCGAACTTGTACAAAATTGTAATAAGTCCGCTTCTGCTTTAAGCTTATGAAACTTGATCCACTCAGTTCAAGTGATTTTAGTTATGTTAGGTGAATGTCTTCTAAGTCAGACAGCAGATTGTTGCAGGGTTGGCGAGTATTTTTTTTCTTTTTCATTTACTTGTAAACCAAAATCGTGAAGTATGCTTAGTACTTACTAACTACAACTAATAACCGATAACCATAGTAAAAACAAATACTAATAACAAGCAGATTGTTGCAGGGTTGGCGTGTATTTTTTTTCATTTACTTGTAAACCAAAATCGTGAAGTATGCTTACTAACTACAACTAATAACCGGAAATCACAGTAAAAACAAATACTAATAACAAAAGATGTACCGCATAGCACAAGTACACTTTAGAAGAAGTCGTTAACTAAGGTAGTTTATCAATCGAGAAAACTCATCCAGAAAGAGAAGGGGGCAAAGAGCCTCTTGGCTCATAAATTTGAAACGTCATACTAAGCATGGAAGATAGCATAAAATTAGCCAACTACCTTTAGCTTTACTACTAAACATTCCTGCAACAGCAGCTAAGCTTTCCTCACTGGTTTCCAGAGCCTAAAGTGACATACCAGGGCATAAACGAACACAAAAACATATGAGTATTGGAAATTAAAACGTAAATAATAAAGATAAGCAAAAGATGATGAATTCCATATACTAATTACATGTTTGTGGGATCTTGAATGATCTCGAGCATCACAATAATTTATTTTTAATGTGTATACTGTATACAAGTACACATTATGTGCTTAAGTATTTTGATATAGCGTGCATCTAAGTGAAATCTGTCTTTCATGCTATATCATGGGAATACATTTTGAAGAAATAAATAGAGGCGGACCTGTACACTTGAGACAACACGAGCAAGAGCTTTAACCATACCTTCGACAACATTTGTATTCTTCGGATTCCTATGACATAAATAAACACAACGGCCAATAAAGATATTGCTTTTAAAAATTGATTTTTGCATCCAGCCTCCTTACTTCCATCATCCCTTTAACTTTACAATTAGCGAAGTGGTAAACGAAATAACTAGCATACGTAAATTTCATGGAAATGCTACCACGTGTAAGGTTCAGTATCAATTTCTTGTATGGTTTCTTTCATCAAGGTTTATCTGAATATTGAGTTGCTGATCGCCAAATTCATGAAGTCTGAAAGCAAGTTCTTGGAATATTTCCGCTACTTGTAAGTAACTCATTTGCAAATAACTGGTGTCAGCTATTGCAAATAAATTATATAAGTTCAAGTTTTTAATTTTGATTTGACTTGATCCTGTAAAGATCATAAAATACAAAGTCTAGAATACCAAATTCAGAGACGGACTTCACTGATAACTTTTCACGTAACCAAGAGAGATGTGAACTTACATGTCAAAGTTCTGGAAGAGAGTACGCAATGTCCATGCTTCAACACAAAACCCCTATAGAATCGTTCAGCTGTTATCAGTCGAATGTCAACTGTTACCTGACTAGAAAAACTCGAACCTATAGAAGACATCAAAGATCAAAAATCTTACTCTCAGTATTTCGAGAACAAGTATCCTATGCCATAAGGGTAAATCCAGCGCTGTAACCTTTATTAACATGTTAAGAAAAACCTGAAATTGAGATATATTTTAAAATATAGCAACAAATGAGTTACAGACAACAGATATTGCCAAAATTGGCTAGAGTCGTCTCATTTAAATCTCTAACACTTAACTATCTATATCAAGTCCATGAGTGGCTAACCAACATACCTCGCATTCTGTAGTAAGGGTTGTACTGTAGAGCCTGATTATATGGGAAACTACCCGGAGAACCAACCGTCGGAAGGAAGGTTCGCCCGCTTCATTTTCATGCTGAAGCAATCACAGCATGAGCCAGGTAGATACTAGATATGGTCCGCAGTCTATCTAACATGATTCACAATTCATGAAAAACATAAACATACCTCAACATTTGTGCGCAGTGATGTCATAACAAGTGAACATATTTGGTGCCTCAAAACCTTTTAAATTTTGTATGCATTAGTAAGTATTCAAAGTGAATATCACAAAAAGATTGAAAACGCAATAAAGGTTGTGACCTGCTCATAGGGGATCAATAATTTGAACACGACCACATAATTGGACAAAATGAACCTGTTGAGGAGATTTCGGAGAGGTTATAACAAGCCATATATGAACTAATTTTGCTAATGTATTGAATCCGGAATCAGGTATTTTTGGGGACATGGAACATGATTTACATTGAGTCATCCCAGGAAATTTCAACTTAGTTATGGGCTTATCAGTTGCTAGAGGCCGTTGCGACATATTAACCAATTATTAATATGCTGATTAAGGAAACGAAAGTGATCCCTAGTAAGTATTTTCACCAGGCTAAATCTCCTACAGAATTGGGTATTTGGGTGTTGATATTGCACAAAGTTATCGTTTCTATGCACAACGAGTTAGCCTTACTCCAAAGAACCTACAAGGTACACAGAGAAATTAAATGTTTCAAGGTCTCACTCAAGTATATCCAATGCAAATGTCCGTTGGATAGAATTGACTCGTAGCCAAGTTGCCTGAAGAAACGACAAAAAATAACAAAATTACACAGTAAACTTACAAGACTTGGAGTCCATAATAAACATTTACAAATTGTTGACTACAACAACTACTGGCAAATTAATAAAACTAAGTCTATCCAAACAAGCAGAAAGAAGTATACATTCAACTGAAATCAAATGACTAAAAAAAGTAAACCCGTAGTATGTCGTATTGACAAATCAAACAAAAAATGCAGATTTTGAGCTGAAAATCAGTACATACAGATCCACCTGCAGCAAGTGCTGTCAGGTCTTCAAGCACGCGAAGCCCTAAATCCCCAGTTTTACTTACTACCTCCTTCATTGAAGATGACCCGATCGATATTTCATGATCCAAAGACCTGCAATATCTACAGTCAGAGATCCAAAGTGGTAATTTATTATCATCAGGTGCTATTCAAGCTTACAAAATGGATTCAGCTGCATAAACCAAAATTCAAAATGAGATTGAACAAAAAAACTTATGTAGTCACAAATAACTAATTGTTCTCGCATAGTCAAGTAGAGGAATAGCAGAAAAGCAGAATCATTTTATGTTTTGGACGCCTGAGTAAAGGTAAACAATGATGATTGAAGAAGAAAAGTCCTACTCAGAAATGCTGATACTGCGATTTACGTCACCAGAAACTGAACTGCTGCGAGGAATAAAGCCTCTAGAACCAAACTTGCTGACAGGCAAGGACTCCGCGCTAACCACGTGGTCAAAGATCAAGGCTACTGCTTGCCTGAAAGTAGCTGCTGCAGTACTGAAAGTAGGTAACATTTAGCAAAAAGATATCACACTGATCCTCAAATTGTAGTTTCAATCAAGAACTTTGCAGAACTGGTGAGAGTGCCATCAATTTATCTTACTTTCGAACGCTATCAGAGGAACGATTATGCTCAAGAAGACGCAGGCAAATACCAAGAGCGCGGGCCATATTGTCCTGCATTTAGTATATAGTTCGTAAGCATATTATGTTATTCAGCCGTTTCAATGTAAAACCAAATTAAAATGAAGTAAATTATGTCCTAATGTGGTGGTTCTTGATTTTCCTTTCACATTATCGTCATTAACGGTATTTGATTCAAAGAACTAACTGAGCCACCAAGCTGTTTTACAGAGTAAGTTTTCTTCAGAATTTTATTATCCTCATGAGTGAATAAATCTGCAGCATTTCTCAAAATTTTGCCAGTCTGTTGTTCTGGAGGTTTTTCTTGATAAAAATGCAATTACTGATTCAATGGTCTGGGTGTATGTTGACTGAATTGTCTTGCAGCTAGGTATTCACTCCATAAAACCGATCTCGATAAAGTATATATCTTAAGACGATTGTATGCATATGATGTGGATGCGCACTTGTAAAAACTGTGCCAATCTGAATCATAAAACTTATGCTTCCGAAGTTTACATTCAGTTCGTTTCCAAGACTTGCATTAACTTTCAAACATGCTATGGCGCCAAAACAACTACGCATGCAAACCAAAATGTCAGATAACAGGAGAAAGATTACCTCATTTTCAGGATGCAAACGAGATTGGAATATAATCAGTATAGTCTGCAAAGTCTTCAGTTGAACACTCTCATCACTCATCCCAGCATGCTGCAAATATTAACGATTAGTCAACATCATTACAACTCCAAATATCATAACTTTACAAAACCAAATTAGAGTTTAAGCTGGAAAAACTGACATCTTTGAGAGTTGCAAGTATTTCCTTCAAAGCAGACGGAGCTACCGCTTCATGCGAAATAAGCTTCTGAAGGCACGAAAGCCCAATAACACTTAACTTAACTGATCTAACTTCACAAGCCATCAGAAATATACGCAATATATCATCACTATGTGCGATCTCACTCGGACTAGACAACGAACGAAGCTGCAAATCCACATCAAAACACACAACACTAAACTCAATCATTTCTTCATACCTTCAAATTGAATTTACATTCATACCAAGCTACGTATGTATATAAGTAAGTATGTGACCTTTAAGATGGCGTGCTCGGCGGCGTCTTTGACAGCGGGATACCTACGTCGAGCCTCGACGGAAAGGGCGCGTAGATCGGACTCCAAAACGGCCATGAATGCCATCGTTAAGTTTGTGGTTTGATTGGATTAGCGAGATCGCGAAGGGGATCGCGGCATCGATCGAGATCGGAGTCGAGCGGCGAAGCGTGGTGTGAGATCGAAGAGGAGGGAGGGATCGACGATGGCTCGGGTTTGTCACGCGCGATACGAGTGGCACGGATGAGGAGGTTCGTAAATGGGCTTTGCTACAACCCCGGAAATCGGGATGTACTAATTGCGTTTTGGACAAAAATGCCTTTCGCTTCTAGATGGACAGTTTTGACTTTTGAAGTGCTGGGCTTAACCGAATCCAAGGACTCCACAGTGAGCAATGTCCGAGACCTAGGATGCTACTTTGTTTCAAAAAAATGG
>JAWWMW010002022.1:9823-22382 GCA_035048345.1 Echeveria elegans
CAACAACTCAAATTAGGTTGACATTTAAACAAATTAATGTCAAAATATTACTGATAAGAAAAGGAAATATTGCCAGAACAAGATAAACGCGTGTATGGATCCAGTTGAATTAATACGTGAATCCAGTGTAACACAAAGTCATAAAGTGTAACATTATATTTGTGCCTCCGCGCGATGCATGTTGAAAATATAATCAAAACATTGATACATAATGAAAAAGATTTCGGGTTTTGTAAGATTCTGCAACATTGCTAAAGCCTTGTTAAACAATTGCATATTCTTGAGCCCCAACCCGGCGATAAAACCTTATTACACCAATTAGCAGTACAACTGTGACACTTATCTATGAATTTCCTGAACGCTTCTAATTTATTTGCACCGAAGACAAAAGGAAATCCCCATGCTTCTCAATTGTTCTTACATGCAGAGCATTACTGATTTGAAGCCTATCATGTGCCTCAATATTCTTGCTTAAGTAAAGTTCTGACTTGTCGTAGTTAATTAGTCGACCTGATATGGTTTCATAATCTGAGAGACACGCTTAATTGTGTGAATGCTTCTTTGATTGGTCTTAAAGAATAATAAAGAATCGTATGCAAAGAATAGATGAGTAATTGATGGTGCTCCTCTACAAATCTTTATTCCATCAAAATGCCCTTGTATTTCATGTTGGGTAATACTTCATGACAACCATTCTGTACAAATGATGAACAAATACTTCCAAGCCATCGGGCCAAGTGTGAGGTGATCGAGTCACCATCAAGCCAGACTAGACGACAAAGCTTTTGATCGAGACAGGTGAGGACTCGGCTAAGACGAGGGAGGAGATCAAGACAGCGAACGAGCCAACGAAACACATCGTCGAGGTAGTTGAGTGGGACTCGACTGAGGAAGATCACATCCGAGCCGCTAAGGCCTTACATGCCACAAATGGCATTCCAAATGCCAGTTGCTCAGTCAAGTCGTGTCGACAAAGCTTTAGCGCACATGTCTACACTAGACACATCGTTCCTAAACCAATGGGAAGGCCTTAGCTGCGTCCTAAGATCACCAAAGCCCTCTTTTGTGCTTATAGAGGGCAGCTCGACCTATTTTTCGCATCATCCACCTTTCGACATCTTTAGTTCGTATTTTTGGGTCTTATTGGCTTATAGCTTGGGGCATCGGCGCATGTGTAGAGGGCATTCGTTATGTTGTAATCGTTCACACCTTAATAGAATTCCCTTAGAGGATCTTTTCCTTTTCGAATTCGTGGGGACAAGCCAGCCACTGTACTTGTGTCGAGGTGACTTTTGGAATTTTTGAGGCATTGAGACATTTTTGGAGAAATTCTCAGAGCATTCTGGCTCGATCATTCCATCAGTTTAGGCAACATTATATGGTAGAATGAATACTCAAGAGGCATTTTCAAAAATTCATACAACAACAGCAATGAACAAATTGACCATGATCCACAAAATGAGAGCGACACTCTTTATGTCGAGGTAATCTTAACATAAGACATTACAACCAAAAGTATAGCTAGCTTTCTTCCACTCACTTCCCGATGTGGGATATTATTAGCAAGCACGTATCTCAGCTTAAGCATGATGCATCAGCCTATCTACAGGGTCACATTAAGACTTCGACATTTCTTTCTATCCTGCTCGTCTTTCCGAATTCACAAGTCTGGATGCATTAGTAACTTGCTGCAAGAAACTAACACCAACCCAGATTGGAGTGTTGGAATACCCATTCGTACACTATATGCCCTAACCAGTTATAAACTTATAATTACGCAAATAAGGCTCTCGAGGTACTGACAGGACTGCCGAGCGCCAACTCAGGGAATATATTTACTTTCTCAAATGCACGCAACTGAAAGTTTGCAGGCTGATCTTTCACATAGCTGATGCGGGCACCGGTTCCACCAGTCCAGGATACGGCTCGAGCAGCTGTTCTCAAAGATATTGATTTAACACTGATGCTTGAGTCATTAGCCTCCATGTTCTGCTCTGGTTTAGAGCACTCTGATGAAATGTCAGCATATAAACTTGACTTTGTTGATGCTATGCTGTCAGACCTCTTGGACATAGAAAATGAGGCGTTGTTTTCATGTAAAGAAGAACCCAACTGCAACATTTGAAAAGAGAGTGTAATGATCAGATCAGGTCACCGGCTAATACGAGTACAAATGTTATACCTCAACACTCGTCAAGTCCACATTGTGCTCCTCCAGATAGAGTAGGAACTCCTTAAAATTGTCTTGCGTAGGGAGATAATGGCCGCTGTACGGCCAGATCGCCTGATGGCAACAATGATAAGAAATGACTATGAACTTGAGACGTAACGTAGCATGACCCCAAGACAAAGTAAGGAATGCCTTGAATCTTCACAGCTATGTAAATATTACCTCAAGAACCCCATCACATGCTACCAGCCTACCAGCAGCCTTCGTAGCGCCTCCGGATAGAAAGCTAGAATGCTGGAAAATGCCTTTACGCTTACGCCCCACATACAGTTGCCTTGAAGTGCTAAGAACGAATATCCACTTTGAACCATCTTCAGTGTTCACTAACTCACCATCTAGTTTGTACACAAGCTTCCGGTCCTCCACAGTCACCTCATATGATTTTCGCTCGAGCTGTCCCAGAGGCCAAAAAGGATCAGGGTGAAACTTGATTTTGTAACTCAAAGGTAAAGCATACTCTTAGTTCAATATTTGTATGACATACCGGTCCAAGATAGCTGATACACTGATGTTGTAAATTACTCCGTGGGCAGCTCTGGATGTTGAGCTCTTTACCATCTCCAATATCCAACCTTGATTTAGAAATTGTAATAGTAATAACTACAACAAGCAATCCGGTCCGAACAGAATTCCAAGTAATCTCAGGGGTAGCTTTTTAACGAGCCAAAGAAGGAAAGCTTACCAGTAAAAGAAAGGCTGTGCACTTTTGCTGTCCCACCACTTGGCATAGTAGAAATGTAAGTTGTGCCCATAACGATGGCGTGGATCGATCTGCGTATAAATCAAACAAAAGATGTAAGAAAGTTAAATGTTGAATTCTGCAAACTTATTGATGCTCAATGAAGAGGAGCGGACTTACAGCTTCTAACCAATGCTGGAGGGCAAGTTTCCGAGCTTTCTCATCCTTATATAGGCCTTGCCCTACCTTCAAGTGTCTATGTCATGCACTGGTACAATTTTGAAAGTAGAGGGAAAAAAAAAAAAACAGAAAAGCTCCCTAAAACGAGGATCAAATGAGAAAGAACTTGGAGTACCTTGGCAGCTCTTGTCTTGGCTCGCGACCACCTTGACCCTGCGGTTTCTTGTTTTTCAATGTCAAAGTATGTAACAGAACTCTGTTTGAGCGAAGCAGAATCAAGAGCCTTCCACCTAAAATATAAACACACAAGCTTTGGTCAATCATTTATATATATATATATATATATATATTTTTTTTTAAAAAAAATAGTTGGCTGAAAAGAGAGAAAGTAAACCATAATTCTTGAATCACAACTGCACAGTCTGCCAGGTTTCTCCTCGTTCGATAACTTCTGTAGAACTTTTGAACCGTAGTGGCTGCAGCATCAAGCTCCCTCACAGGCCTTGGAGATATCATATTCACTGATTGAGAAAGCAAAGCCGGCGAAGGCTTGGGTATCTGCAGACTTCCACTGCTTTTACTCTTCATTTTTGCAGATTCTGAGTTCTCTTCATATATATAAGCATCTGGAATTTGAGTGCATTGTCCAGCTGCATCCATACCGTCTTTGCATACATGTTTACCTGGAGTGGAATTCACAGAGTGGGTTTCAAATCCCTCTTGACCTTCATTAGAGCTCGATGATCTCAGCAACTCAGATGCACTACTTCTCCTGATACCAAACAGGAGTATGGAGGCTTTAGCAGAAATTTCTTTCCAGGCTGATAAAAGTACTGAAACAGAAATACCCATTACGAAGCCAGAAAACTTTCAGAGACTTCAAGTCAAGAATCTCACTAGTCTTTATAGCTAACAAAATATAGTAAAGAAACTCTGCTAAAAAATCTGCTTAACTTATGGCCAAAAAATTGCTACACGGAACTCTTTAGAGAAAAAGTATATGGCATGTCACTGTCAGATAAATGCCCAAGATTGTTACAGACTTACAGTAGAGCTTGGTAAGGATTGAAGTTGAGCTAAACTGTTTACAGGGATATCAAGATTTTTTTTTGAAACTATAACGAACCAAATGAAACGAAAACAACAGGTGTTTAACTATGTTTTGAGTATAGATACCGTTGCGAGGATATAAATGCTTGCCCATCATACTTAACATTTCATCTGCCTTTTTGAAAAAGCAACATCTGTATGGTAGACGCTGGAAGTCCCAGTCCCAATCATTTTCAGGTATTTATGAATGCAGTTGAAGATCTGTTTGAAAGTCAGAATATAACTTGATATAAAGTGTTAACTGTTCAAAGAAGAAATATAAGATTGGAAATTTAATAGGTGATATGTATCAGTGTATACAGATGTGTCTTGTCTTACCTGGCGCGGAAAGGGAACACTGCCTTTGCACTGGTCGACCAAGATAAAGATTAGACTTTGTTAGCACAAACTTGAATTTAAGAAGGCCATGAAGCAGCTTTAGGTCCACTGATAACAAGGCACGGAGAAGCATGCGCATACATGATTACATAGAAACTGATCAAGGTCACTTTAAAACTGAATTTTGAAACAGGGAAAACTAGCATTAAAAGTTAACATTTGTGTGAGCAGAATGCAGGCAAGTAACAATGAATAGTTTCACAGCAAATGCTGATAATTTCTAATGTTGAGGATCTGAAACGAAGTTTCGAAAAAATTGCATCAGAATGAATTGAAGCTACTACCCGTTATGTTATAAATCCACTTTCAGAGTTCAGACAGCCAGTGAAATAACAGGACACAGTTAAATAGCAACAGAAAATGGCACAGACCTGATCCCAAGTCAACGCCATCATCACCTTACAGGACATGTTTATGTATGTGTAAGCCACAACTTCATCCACTGTAACGCAGATACCCGTTAAACTGGAATTGTATCCTTGAGAGCTCAATGCCAAATTAGAATATTTTCAGAATTTTTGTAACAGTTTATGGTGGTAAATTGAGAACTCTGTAAAATTAGCATTAAACAAGCAAACCGGTTACTTATTATGGCCTGGTAATGCAACTGTCCAATGTCTACAGGTATCAGATTACCAGCAATCTTAGTGCAAACATTACTCACCAAATCATCTTGGTATGCCATATTCTATAGTAGTGATTGAATTTTTTAAAAAGAAACTAAATCGTCAAGAGAAAGAAGAAAGAGTACAAGGATTAGCGGCCTAGCGGTCAGTTCTTGTTCTTCTATTGAGAATGTCAAGAGTTTAAGCCCTCCTGACTGCATCAACTCTTTGAGTTTGGGGTTTAGTGAAAAATAATTTAAGAAAAAGAAGAAAAAAACAGTAAATTGGGGGTATTTGGTTCAAAGTTAAAACATCATGGACGACAACTGAATTTATTCGGCAATCTCTTTCTAGATATGTCTGATCACATTACAATTACTTCCAAAGAGATCCTCACATAAGTGCGATACTCAGCTCACCCCTCTTGAATATAATGAGTATTTCAGTTACAAATCCCTTAGTTCCGACCAAACAACTCTTCACGGCTATTGCCTATTACAGTGATGTTTCTACGCTGCTTTTGCTGGTATTTGCTTCGACACAATGTTATACATTCAAAAAAGTTCCAAGTCATATATGTTCGATATCATTGAAAGCTGTATTCACAGGGACAAGTCTTTATTCAAGAACTTGTCAGCTATTAGAGAGGTTACAAACATACTAAGACTTAAATGACTCAACATAGAACTTAATATGAAACTCCTCCCCTTGTTCCAGATATGCTACTTTCGAACGTTCTGTTATTGCTGCTTAGGGCCCCATAATTAGGAAAGCTGCTTATGCGTTTGCAGAAGCCCCAGATTGTCTAGCCATCTGAAAAAAATACATTTTTTTTGCTTGATTAGGAACTAGAGGAATCAATGGGTAGGAGCTACAAACTAGAAATGCTGGAGAGAAAAGAACCTGGAAGTAACTTTCGAGCTTCCTCCTCAAAACTGCTAGTTCTTGTTTCATGCGTTGGACAGACCACATGCACCTACACAGAATAAGAGATGTGTGAGGTACCAAAATAGTATGCGCGCGAGCAAAAAAAGAACACCTTCAATAGTTAGGGTAATCATGATGAATCTATGGATCAAGCAAAAGTAGTGTATGTGTATGTGACTGGTTTGGCGAGTACTTTTTTGAAAAGGGCTAGCCAGTGGTGGGTAAAGTGTATTAGGTTTGGCCACAAGTTATATACAAAAGACTAATGGCTTACCCTTCAGCATTTCCAGACATGCAGTATTCTCTGAGCTGGGTGCACTCATTCTTCACTTTTCTTGCCCCAATGCTGCAAATATTCACACTATAAGGTTCAGCATACTCACAAAGCCAAAAAAACACATGTTTCTCACATTAACGCTAACCCAAAGATAACTTTCCAGGTTCTGGATTTGTAATAAACTACTAACCTTGAACAACTTCCCTTGAACTGGTGAACAAGATCCTCCAGCCTGTTAAAATTTACAGGCCGGCTGTCCCTGCACAAAGAAACTGAAGTTCAGAAAGGCACTTGCATTATAGTTACTTCGGTTAAAATGTACTCTCTAACTTACAGTGCGTGTTCTATGTTATGGATGAGCCGAGCTGAGTCACTGTAGAACAGTGTCACACATTCCTCTACAAAGTTGGGATTAGCATCATCTTGAAGATCCTCCAACTGAACAAACTGGTCATCAAGAAATCCCTGAAATACAAAACACATATTGGCGCACATGATACCATTCTTTTTCTTGCAGTTACAGTATCCATCAAAAGAAAGGGGATGGGCCCTATATGTATTACTTTACACCTCTTAAAAATGACTTGTCATCTGAAGCAACATAACCACAACTAAAAGTTCCCCATCGTCAAGCATCATACAGTTAAAACATGACAGACCCCACAAATCATTCTTTAAACTTCTTCTAAAAAAGCCGTGGCCCTTAGAAACAAACTATTAAACTATGAATTCCAGCAACTTGTAGTCGAAAAGGGTTTAGTTTTATATACAGCTTGATGCATCAGACAATCTACTTTCTGTCAATTTGTTTATTACAAACTACTTTTTGTAGTTTGATCAAGTTGAAAATGGTTTCATATCAAAATCGAGCATGCAACAACAGTAGTATTAAAGAATATAGAAAGCAGAGCATATGCCAGACATACTTAGCTTGCAATTCCCTGGTAAAGCAGCCATACCTGATCAAAGAGGGACTTCCTAATGGTCATAGTCTGACGCTGTGCTTGATTTCTGCTCATCTTGACAGTAAGAAGTTAGCAAAGACGGTGAAGAAGATAGCTGCTAAAATGTTATGAAGAAAAAATGCGTGAAAGAAGGTACTGGAGAAAACAATGGGTTGTTGTCTATGGCAATAAATGATACCGTTTCATAGGCAACCCAAACAAGATATATATAGTGGGAAAAGGGAAAACATAGGAGTGGGAATGAAATACAGGAATGGGATATAATACTGGGTAACGTGTCCAGAACATATCATTCCTTTTTTGAGTGTACCTATCCATTTAGTGAACAAAAGAATGAATGCATGGAGATTCTGCAGCCTACTTATATCTAACCAACAGCCTTAGATAGCAGTAAAATGGAGCTTTACTGTTACAAACAAGTTCCCAAATCATAGTTCCAGGTGATAATTGGTCAAGCTTACTGGAGCATTATTTCTGGTCTAAGTAACTGATTCAGCTCCACCACTACATTTAGTTACACCGATCTGTTCCAATCAACATTACTGTTGAACAAAACGGAAAAATCTAGCTTCAGAAGTAACAATCACAGAGACATTTTCTTTACACTTTTCAATGCTAGCAGAACTAACCTAGACTATTAATAAAGGTAGGTTCTAGTTCTAATAAGAATGATACAGTTGTGACAAAAAATTCAAGAAAAAAACTTAAGATACAGACATGGATAAACTTTTGTAAAAGGGTGCGACAGCGTCAATATGTGATCACAATTAATGGGAATCATGAAAAGAGAAGGAATTTAAACGTGTCCTAAAGAATGTTCCAGACAATATTGCTTCATAAAGATCCTTGCCAGCCCACGGCCATTAAAAACCGTCCATGTATGTGTGGTTATTGTTACAAATGTTAAATTTATTTAAGCTCATCCTCTTATGTTTGTAGTGTAGCTTTAGAGAATCATTTTCAAGTTTAACTCCTTAAAAGGAATAAAGAAACAGAGATAATCTGAACAAACCAATAGGTACCAATGCCTACTCCAGGCACGAGACATTGAGGCACATGGCAAAACAAGTTACGGCCTCAGAAACATGTGTCCTGGTCACGAGAGATTCTCTTTTAGGGGTTCAGAATCTCAGATTGTACTGCAAAAAGAAACCAGCTAATCAAAAGATGCCTCCCTCACAAAGAGATGGCTCATAACAGTTTTTCAAAATAAATAAACACAATAAATAAATGTGATTGGAAAATGGCAAAATGGCGAACAGGATGACACTACCTCTGCATCTTTGGTAAAGTAATGCACAATGCATTGCATTTTATACTTGAGGGTGATTATGTTAATAAACCCCATAAAAATTACTCAAGACGGGGACATCATGTCATGGGAGTAAACAAAAGAACTATAAACCACAATAAAGATGACATTATCAAATGCAGCTTTAACTGCCATCCCTTGAATGCCATAATCAACTAAGGAGCATTTGGCCATTTTATGTTGGCAAACAACAAACTTTGCTATCAGATTCCCCAATAAAATTGGAATAAAATAGCAAGTGGACGGATAAAGTAAAAATTGACTCCTTAAAACATTGAGGTCAAGAATACCCTTCATGTTAAGGTACTTCTGTTTCACTATGAAGCTCACTAAATTGGTCACACAACAACTTCAAATGAACCAAATGCTTATCCATAGTATATGATATTCACCAAAGGTTTTGGAGACTGGCAACATTGGCACTGGCATAGGTCATTGAGTACCTTATTGATAGCCAGATGAACTTACATAATTATAGAACTTGTGCTTCGCAATTAAAAATGCTAAACGATATACCAGCAACTGAAAAGAGAAAGAAAACAAATATCTCACAAGAGATGCCCTATTTAAAATCTGGCTTTACCTTTAAATAAGCAGTAAGGTCCCTACTGCATCCGATGTCTTTGTTCACCCTTAGCACAAAGATCATCAGCTAAAAGGAGCTCGAACAAATGCTGGAGTTATACGTATTCCTTTGCCACTCTCAAGAGAAACAGCAAGCAGGTGAAAAATAATTAGCATGTAACAATTCGGGTCACCATTGCAGTCCCTATCTCTCCCATGGTTCTGCATATGCTTCGTCATATCTTTTCCTTTCTGAGAGAAGAGAAAGTGACATGCCAGTGTCAGTGTACTGGATTAGAATATGGAATCTGCTATCATTTGCGCCATATTCTGCCTTTCTGTCTAAATCTATATCTTGATAAGAATCCCACTCTGGACATGATAAATATGTAGGAAGGTCTTTTCAAAAGTAATCATATCAAGCATAATGCTAACAAAACCATAGGACACACACACAGCTAGTTACCATATTCTAGCTTGCACTTGATGCATGAGGTTAATGTTTCACAGAACATGAGTTTCTCTTCTTCACTCGTGCTTTTCAACATATAAAAGTTATCAGGCTCACAAAACGGTTGCATTATGAATTATTTTCTTCACAAAAATCGGTGAATGGTCTATCTTTATTTGTCAAGAGGCTCAAAAAAGAAGAAAAAAAACACTTGTACCGTTAATATATATAATTGACACTGATACTGAGTTTGTATTTTATTGATCAGACATTCATTAGCCTTTCCTTGCTTTTAGAACTTAGTCACAAGACATACGTTCAAGTATCAAGCTTATATATGTAGTTAAACAAGGGTTTAACAGAGGATAAATAAGAACCGTAAAATCAGAATCAATGGTTAAAAGGGAAGAATCATGATTCAATTGAAAGGACGTGGGAAGTTGTAGCCGCATAAAAACATTCGGGGTCCTTTCAGAAAACAACATACTCTCTACAGAATATGCTCATAGGTGTAAAAACAGTTCATAGGCGGGCGATTGATCATCAGAAAGAATAGGTTGCTGCCAGACTGCTAGTATGTTCATAAACTTTTTACCTGGTATTGATTCTAGTTACCATGCAAATTTCCTAACAGATAGCATCTGCTGAGCTTGCAGCATTTTTTTCCTTTTTCCTGTCTGTTTGTCATCACTTGCAGACTGCAGCATATGTAGCCTTGTCCGGCGAAAACAATCTGTACATGTTTCATCACATAGATGTCCTGTTAAACATTTGATCAGAACAAAGCACATTTTACTGGCGACTTGCTGAATAATAGAAAGTCTACGTCAGGTTGGACTATATACGGACCGCATTCTGACAATATTAAGCAGTAAGGAAAACAAAGGCATGCGTGTCAGGAGTAGAAAGGTTAGTGTTTCACTAGCAAGAAAGAAAATATGTCCCTAACTGAAGTCAACAATATATTTATCCAGATCCCGCTCCATACAGAACTTTACAACCTCATTTTGTTAGGTAGAATAAAGCAGGACATAAAAACGTAAAACGAAACCCCGGCTATGTAACACACTATACTACATATATTTGACTCTTTCATTCCAAAAACGTACATGCATGGCTCATGGGTGCTACACAAACTAGAGAGCTATCTCTACAAGCAAGAAATCCATCACAGTTAAACTGTATCCAACCTTAAAGAGAGCCTTGAACTTACTCAGTTACTTGCCCTAATCACACTGTCCTCGTGCTTAATAGCTTATAAAACAAAATCCAACACCAAGAGCACCCTAGATGCTCTGAATCCCTTCTCGAGTTCACTCAGGCATTTCATTACGCACAGTATAGGCGGCAATATCAAAACAGAATTGCCACTAATATCTTGTCAAAAAAGGATGGTATGTGGGAAGCAACAATAGGACAAATATATGGAAATACTTTCTCAAATTCCAAGGTATCTATTCAGTTATTGATGGAAGGATAAATAATATGCCGACCTGCTCAGGAGCAACCTTGCTGCAGCTAAGCCAGTTTCCATCAGAACCAATATAAGTTATCGCAGTACGTTTGTCGACGGAGTTGAAAGTAAGGAAATGGACTTCTATAAGCCCTGCTCTAGCCTCCTTAGGGTCACTCAATAGATTCCAACAATCTAAGCGTCAATAGCATCCTGATTTTCAATTCTCGAACATCTAGCAGCGGGAAAGATGAGCATATCCTTGCACAAATTCTTGGCAAACACTTCGGCGAGGAACTTGTGAACAGTAAGCTTGTGACTTGTTCGGAGTCAGAGTACCTGTATTGTCGCTGCAAAGTACATCCATTCCAGTCATTTCCTAAATGGCTGTCATCCTCTTTGTAATTGGTCCTTGCTACGACAAGCGATTAGATGCAATAGCCATCGTCGCCGACAGAACAATAGGCATGGCGATCGGAATCAAATTGGCAACTAACTAGTGCTACTCTTCGGAGGAATCCCGACCGCCATGCTAAATGTTCTGTCCGCAAAGATGGGTACTCTCATTCTCAACAAGCGTACGATTGAAAAGTCCCTCGTCGAGGTGTTTGTTAAGAATGTGTATAAGAACACACTCATCTTGCTCCCTGCTAGAGCTTACAATAATCGAAAATCAGGACGCATGATGAGCAGAAAGCTCCATTCAACTGACATAAACGCAGCAAGGATGCTACTGATCCATCAATAAGCTAATCATTTCTCAAACTCGGTGCAAAATATGACAACTTAGTAATGCACATATTTGCCCAAATTCGATGCATAAATTCATAGATACCAGAGGCTGAGTCCATTATTAATTATGACCAGATGCTTTTGAGCACTTTGCAGATAAGTTCAAAGTTGAGGAAAGTGAGACAAGGATGAGTCCAGCTGCGAAATGGCGAGGCAGAGTCTCAGCCAAAGTGAATCACGCAAAAGCAGACCACATCTGGTCTATATACAAAAATTGTTCCCAACTCTCTCCCCACTGTCGCGGCGTCTCGAGGTAGGCTGCGTCCGGTACTGCGCCGGATCATCTCTTCCGAACAACGGGGCTTGCAGCGGTTGTGAAGTGAGAATGTAGAGGATTACTTAGCGTGGGTGAAGGTGGTTGGTTGAAGAATTAGGGTTTGTGGTGGTTGAGTGGATGTTCGAGGTGGCAACGGTGGTGGCGGGAGGGTTGAGTTAGGAGGAATTGGTGGGAAAGTATGAAATAGGGCTTCAAGAAACTGTGAAGAATATGGAAAGGGATTGCATTGCGCAACAAGGTGCCTGAGCTGAAACTTGCACTGTTTGCCATTTGTGTATTCCCCTTGGTAATGTGTTTTTCCGCATTCAGTTGATACTAAATGATTAGTGGTTGATGAGCGATATGTTACGCAGCCATCC
>JAWWMW010002022.1:22482-51629 GCA_035048345.1 Echeveria elegans
CAACTGGGAATTGATGGGTACCATTGTAGGAGGTGTATCCTTCCAGATCATCAGCTACTTGCTGCACTGGGTAATTGCGCGGATATGTTCTTCGCACACCATCTGAAAAACTGTGATTTATGGAACAGACGACCTTGGGAGAGACTTGGCGGGCCTCATACGGCTCTTTCTTGTGAGATAGAGCATGTTCAACTATTGTGTTCATCGTCTTATTTGAGCTTCCACACTTGAGAGTCTAGATTTGGAATAGAATCCAAGTATGAAAAAAGCTCAAGTCATAATTTCAAAGCATGGTGGATAAAGTATAATGTCATGAGTCATCATTAAACTACCTCTTTTACAGTCGATGGTTTTGCTTCTAACTTCTGAAGAAAATCCCCAACAGTTTCAATTCCAATTGATTCCAAGCGCTGATGATATTTTCCATTCCGCCTAATCATCTTTAGGCGCCATACTGGGTCCATCAACGACGGACATGAATGCTTCATACAAGCTAGACAAAGAAAAAAGAGAAATCCTGTTAGTTTATGTATTTAGATTATATGCACAATCCAAGAGCAGAAACTGGAATATCATACACCACCAACAACAGATGACATATGCCAAAATTTTCCTTACAACTTTCTCATGAGAAAGTCATTTTTCTTTAAATTTTCTTTTCCTCATTTTTTCCCCGCAACCAAACGGAGCATAAAGGTACTACCAAACGGAGCATAAAGGTAGTGCCAGATGAAAAGCATACACCATTTTGATTTAGGTTATAGAGCATACCCTCGCCTCGACGATCCTTGACCTTGAAAGCAGCACTCACTGCTTCCCTAACTTGATATCCTTTACAGCTGCCTTGCAGTACTCGAACCCCCAATCTGAATTGTGCAGTTTTAGTCCATCTAGAGTTGTCCGTAATGCAGACATTACTCATAAGGCTCACACCATTTTTCAAGAAGGTGCGTACTTCCCCAATTATCAAGGGCTTTTTACCTTCTCTTGCATGAACAACACTGGAATCGAAATACTTGTCCCCAAAGTCTTTCTGTTGATCCGCATCAAAATCACCAGGAAGGACTACGATTTCAAGTTTTAGAGAAGACAGTGGACCGGCTAAAACTACTTTCTTGCTGAAAACATCAACAATTTCAACTTGAAGTAGAGCACCGTCCTTGTCTTCCACTCTGTTGCCTGTAAAAAGTTTAGGTGGTGGCTGGTTCACAAACCGCAACATCCAGTCTCTTTGTATCCCATCATGACTGCCAACAAAGATAGCCCATCAAAATACTTAAAGATGCATATTGAAGAACATAAAGAGGATGACAAGCAAACAGATCGCACATGTAATTGATTTCGCTAAACCAAAATAAAGCCAAGAATACAGTGAAAAGTTATGTTGTTAGATACTCTGGAAACCTACACTTTGGATACGGTCAAGAAGATTTCTCATCACAGTTCTTATTGGAGATGAATCATCAACATATTTCCCAATCAATGTTACAGTTTTCCAATAGGTGATAAGTGTGCCACACAGATTGGCATAAATACTAACCTCTGCGATGGAGAGGATGTATGTAATAATTTATCCACAACCTCCCTCACCTGAAAATAAAACAAGTTTTTATAGAATTCACAAATTAACTTGAGGATCGCCATTCGGAAAATTTAGTCCGACTATTCACCTACTGTTCTTCTATGTTTTATGAGATTTAATCCAATTACCCCAAAGTGGTGTGCAATAGAGAAAGCCCTGATATGTGACATGAACTTATCATAGGCTTGTTTGTTTTTCATGACACCAAGTTTTGCAGTAACATGATGTCTAAATGCACCTTAAAAGTTCAGAACTAGCAATTCATTTTATGCCAAAAGTAATGAATGCCTCTGAAACAGCCTGTACGTATGAAAGATGATAAGCTTTGATAAATCATCAGGCCGGTCTTACCAACATCTGAAGGACACTGGACCATTGAAACATCTACGTGACATTACAAAAATTTAAAAACCCAACTCGATACACATAAGTTACACAGATGAACTACAAAGCTCATATCCATCGGCATGAATATAAACATGTAGTTTGTAAACAACCGCAGATTTTGCACAAATCAACAAACCAATCACGCTGACTGTACTGCCTAACTTGTATCACCACCATCCTAAAGGTTTTTGTATTCCAGTTAATGTTCTACGGTGACCCGAATAAGCATTAAACGAGACTTACTCCCCATCAAATTGACATTTAAACTGAAAAAAAGGTAAATCAAACCAAAGTAATTTCTGAACTAACCGTTTCCCGGAAGACTGGTTCAAAGAAGGACCGAAGCTCCTCAAATGTCACATCTCTACCGATCAAATCACTGCAAGTCAAGCTAAAACTCACTCAAATTATTATAAATGGACCTCTAATCCATAAACTCATATCAGTCTACAGCTGCAAGTAGTTTGACAAACCTTAGCTTTCGTTTGGATGACTCTGGCTCATCACTATCCCACGCATTCGGAACCCGCTTTGGCACCATCAATATACCAAAATTTACAAGTAGATGAAGTGGGAGATCCCAGCAGGATTTTATACTACAAAGGGTAACAGAATATACCATAAATAAAAGAAAGAAAATAAGTCACTTAGGAAGATACATGGGAACTTCCTCTACACATAACTCCTCAAATGTCAAACACATGCTACTAAAAGCTAAACGGCTTTTCATAACTCCAGCCTTCGGGGGGCCACAGTGACATCGTTCCAGCAATAACTAATCCATATCAAATCTTACTTAAATATACACAATCTGTATCTAAACAATTTCCAAACTTACTCGGCCTAGTAAAGCGCGTAAACGTACAAAAGCAATACAATGCTAAGCCGATCAAATCTACTTGTTTCTTTCGTAATACACCGAAACAATCCAAATTGAGAAGTCATTCAGTTCCAGTCAACTCGTAAAGGCCAAAATCGAGTAGTTATTCCGTTCCAATGGACGCGCAAAGTTATAATAATGTACATATGACAAATAAAGCCACGTGAAAGGGATGTGTACCTGTACGGGGATAGTGGCTTTCTTTAAAAAGTCCAGCTCGAGCTGGACTTCAGTAGACACGTACATCGTTTGAATTCTTCATCATCGACGGTGGTGGGATACGTCATACGTGATGTATGACAGCTTCGTTTTGCCGCTGCTTGAATGTAGGTGGTGTTTGACTTGCGGATGTTTGAGAGTGAGTTGAGTATGTGGATCGGAAGGAGCGGCGAAAGAAGGGAGGAAGTTCGGTGGTAGTCGGTCACTTTCGTTTTGAACATATACATATTATCAAGAAATCAAGTTTTTTCCAGAAAATGGAAAAATGAATACAATTCCCTCTTTCCTCTTTTGTTCTTTCTGCTTTTTTTTTAGTCGTCCTCTTATATTCTTCATATTTCCTTTTATACTAATTATTTCTCATATTTTTTATCTCAATACACTCTTTTTCTTACTTTATTACTAATCATTTTCTTACTTTTACATTATTCTATCACTCACATAATCATCTTTTTCTCTCAATACACTCTCTTTCCTACTTTATTACTATTCACTTTCCTACTTTTTCTCTCTCACACTCTCTTACACTCACAACACTCACAACACCCACTCACTCACTCACAACACTCACAACACTTTAAATATATATTAAAAACCGTGCCCAAGTCCCAAATGTACAGAACAAAAGAGGACGGAAGGAGTAATTTTTTTAGTAGGAGGCAAATAATGAGTCATTTCGTTTCGAACATATACCCAGATTGTAGCAACTAGCAATGGTTCTGTTCAATTTGGTTAGATCAAACATTTTGATACTCCCTTCGTCCCAGTTTATAAGTTCATTTTGACACAATATTAAAAAAAGTAAGATATGTGAGGTAAAAGTAGATAAAAGAGTGTAAAAGTAAATAGATTGGATAGAGTGTAAATATGAGAGAAAAAAATATTCTATTTAAGAAAATGAGACATATATTTTGGAACGCCTATAAAGGAAAGATGAATATGAGACGGAAGGAATATTAGATTTAGCTATTTGTTTAATTGCTTTTAGTTTTTTTTGCATATGATCATACGCCTGGTTGACTGTTTGCTGTGATTTGTTTCAACTGCACGCGTGCGAAGATATGCTGTTCTTTTTGTAGTTAATTTTAGCTTAGACCTGACCGGACTATTTTTATCCATTGTTACCTATTCTTGACCTTTACTCGACTGTTATATAACAAGTACCATGTTTTCCGCAGGTTAGCCAGCCAAGACCACAACTGTATTTTCCGGACATAAAAACTAACTCCCATTACTCTCCATCAAAATTCTCTCAAGGGAATCAATCCATCAACGAGCAGGATTTTCAATCCTAATGGACCCTGTCCACTCCACGTACCGGTCTTACGCCCGTAGTACCGGTCGTCGGTCTCTCAGGATAGTCACCACACATAATATTTACAATGACCACCCTACGCGCCGCTATCTGGAATATACAACATCTCCAAGATCACGTCCGCGCCCTTCCCCTCGCAATAGAAACAAATCAAGAAATAAGCATGTTGCCATAAGTTCCTCGTCCTCCTCTACGTCTGTTGTCTCCTCGTCTTGGTGGAGTAATCCTGAAATGAAGAGGAAACAGAGAGTGGTTAAATATAAACTTTATGCTGCAGAAGGCAAGGTGAAATCTTCCTTTAGGAATGGCTTTCGTTGGATCAAGCGCAAATGTAAAAAAATCGTGTTTGGGATTAACTTTTGATCATCGTATGTTGTTTTTTTCCTTGTGACTTTATGGAGCAATGTTGGATTAATTGGCAGGTGCCTCATACCCTCCTCTTTTTCATACTCCGTTTGTTTGTCTGCAATCTGCATTACCAGAACAAATTTGATGTACGGTTCTCTCAAATCACAATGTACTTAGAATGTGTTGTTCCAGGAAAGTAAAATCATAATATGCCGGAAAACTATAAAACGCAGCAGATGTATGCCGGAAAATTTCATTAGAATTAATACCGCCAGTATAACAGTACGTCATTTCTGTATAAATTTTACTTTCAAAAAAACTTTCAGATCACTGCACTGAAAGAGAGCATGAGGGAACAGAATGTATGGAACTACAAAAATGTCAGCATCACCTGTACTTTCCTGTATCCCTTTCTCGGACAACGCATTAAATCAGTCGGGATAAATTCACATCCAAGAGATTTCCCTTTTGAGGAACGACATAACTGATATAACGAACAGTGCCACACTGAAGAATTAAGAATTATATCCATGATTTTGCGAAGGTTTTCATCAGAAATTGCTATATAATATTCGATAGCCAAAACATCCGACACAAAGAGGGTGAACAAATTAGAGCTTATCAGAATAACTTACACAAAGAGGGTGTAGACGCAACACCGTAATTATGAACAAATGCCAAATAAAATTTGATATCTACGAAGCGAAATGAAAAATGATACTTCTTAAACAATTGGTATCAGTTGTTTGTTGCTTGCAGAGCTGTGAGGAATATGAGCGAGCCTAGTTGTTCTAGTGTTGTCGTATGAAAGTATATATTCTCCATATGAATAGTTGTGAATGGAAAAAATCGATCCGCTTATCCAAAAAAAAAAAAAAATGATGTACTCTCTCCGTCCTGATATGTTCTTTTTATTTAGATTGTGACACATTTTTTAAGAAATAATGAGAGTATGATAGATAAAATAAAATAAAGGTAAGTGAGTGAAGAATATAGTATGAAAGAGAATGTTATGTGAAAAATAAAGTAGGAAAGAGAACTGTACAAAATGAAAATATGAAGAATAAAATAGAATACCAAAAATGAAAATAGGAAAAATAAAAGAGGCGAGAGGGAGTATATGTTTGACCTATTTTTCAGCTAGTAAGAAACAACTCTGTTCTTTATCAGGAGAAGGACAATATAAATCATTTTGTGAAAGACCATGGCTACAGTTCAGAGTATTTTCCCACAAAGGCATTAACAGGTAGTATGAGCTTGCTAAATCACATGTACGATCATCCAAATGTGTACAGTCTCTGCAAACAATTGTATCTTGAGTACCGGCGTACCGCAGTTCGACTAGAATAAGGTTCAAGGTTCAACAAACAAAGGTTTTATTATATACAAGTGCCAAATCCGTCGTCCGGTAAAAATTTTCTTCATGTTTTAATTCAATTTTAATAAAGATTTTCAACATTTCACTCTATAATTTTATTCTTGTAATTGAAATTTTTAAATGCTACATATTTTTTAATTTTTTGAATATAGTTTTATTATATTATTTTTAATTTTATGACAATTCCGTCATTTCGAATGAGAAATCTATACGTAAAAAAATTGGTCAAATACTCGGTCCAATACAGTTAAATATAGTATATATGATTAAAAGTTACTCATATAACCGATCAAATACTGTTAAATATCTTTTAATAATATCAATTGATCAACACATGTACGGTTAATACGATTAAAAAATATTCAAATACTCGGTATAATATAGCTAAATATATGAGTAATAAATAGCTAGTAAAATACAGTCTAAGAAGGCAGAAACCTAGATAATACAATTAAAACTTATCAAATATACGGTCACATACATTTAAATAAAGTCATATACAGACAAATACGGACAAATACGGCTGAATACGAAATAATAGAAACAAATACGTGTGGATGACATATGATGTAAATAAAAGTATGGGGAGAGGTATTTTTGTCAAATGAAGTTATGTTTTGTCTTTATTCTTATTTTGTTTTATTATCCTATGATCTTTAGCGACGAAAATCAAAGCTTTATGGATGTAATTTTTTTATGGGTGTTTATGTATTGTGGAATGAATTCTATTATTATAATAGATTATTTGGGTTGGGGTTGTATCGAAAAATACAATTATATATTATTGGTGATTCTGATTTATAGGGTTTTATTGTAAAGATTTCTTTAAACTTGGGGCAGGTACATTGGTGACATCTATAGACAGAACGAAGGACGTTAGTGTACCCTACTGTCTGAAATTATGCTTGCTTAGTTTCTGTTGCTAATGTTGAAGTTTTTATTTTTACAGGGTTGAGATTTAAGTGTTGGAATTGAGTGTAGCCGCAAGGGGGTGAGACGAAGAGATATGGTAGATAAATTTAGCTTACTACCCGACAATGTTATGCACTTGATACTGAGTCGAATATCATTATGGGATGCGGTTAGAGGTTAGAAGTTAGAACTAGTATCTTGTCCACCAAGTGGAGATCTAACTGGAAAAGGACTGATAGTTTAACGCTTGATGATAGTTTTTTTATTGTGTGATGATGTTCTTGATGATCTCGAGCTAGAGGATGAACCATTCGTAGCTTCGTTCAGAAGCATGGTTAGTAGTATTTTACTATCGCACGATGGTTTCGATTAGTAAATTCTTTTTTCTCGTGCCGGACTTTGAGGATATCCCAGCTCCGGAATTTAGCTGTCAAAATCTGGTCTTTATTGGCGTTTCTGATTAATCTAGGTTTTTATGTTACAGGGTGGCGGATTAAATATTGAGTATGAGCGGAAAGGGGTAGTGCGAAGAGAAGAAATGTTAGACAAATTCAGTGACATACCCGACAATGTTATGTACATGATTCTGAGTCGTATACTGCTGAGGGATGCTGTCATCATGGATGTCCCCAAGCTGAAGCCTTCTATCTGTTGAGTGCAGTGATATCTTTTATGTTATCTTGAAAAACACTCCACATATTTCTACCTTTTTACTGCAACAAACAAGTCCCTTAGAGCCCCCTGAACCTGACGAAAGATTTTATGAGTGTCCGGATACACTGTTTTTGAATGTTGAGAAAGTCAAATTAAGCGGTGATGCCCTTGAGGGTAGATTCTATATCTTTCTTCTTTTGATGATTTTAGTGCACATAGTATTACTTTGTGGTAGGTGTCTTGTTACTAATATCAACTGGTTTATTTTGAAGGAATTTGTCGAGCGAATTGATCCTGAAAAGCTACCATCCCCACTTGAGAGTCATAAGAGTCTCATTATCAGCGACTTAAACATGTCCATACCATACCTGGGGAACTGCGTTCTTTTGTTTTGCCTTATCGAGAGAGCTCGCCAAAACTGCAAAAGCTGGAAATTTCGGTAAACAGAGTCTTTCTTTGTTATTTCGGTTTTGTAAGTGACTACATTACTCCGACTTTTTTTTAATTACTCTACTGGAGAAGTTCACAAGGTCACATTAGTAGCTGATGTGGATAGTTCACAAGGTCAAGAAGTTTATTTCTTCCCTGAAAGGTATTTCAAATCATGGCTTAATGTTATGAATTGTGTGGTGTTCTCAAATATATTTGCCCTGTGCAGGCCCATGTCGCGACTAGGTTTGATAAGCTGGAAGGCCCATCTTGAGTACGCATCAGTGGCAGGAATTAAAGAGGTACTAAAATGTAGAATTGTCCTTTGGATTCCTTCGGGTATTTCTACATGTGGCTGTAAAGTCGGTCATAAGTATTTCATGGCTTTTACTTCCAGATTTCATGCAGTCCAGGCATCAAGACCATGGTTGAGTACATGGATGGATATCAAGGCAACAAGTCTAGATGTTTCACCTGCACTTTGTCTGGATATCCTGGCTGGTGATAAGAGCATTATCAGATTTTTTTTTGGTTTGCATCACTCACTTTTCCCGAGTCTGGAATGTACTCTATTCGATATTATTGGGTCGATTTTATGTAATAAATTTAAAAGAATTTACTGCGCTTTCCCTTGTTCTGTCGGCTAGTTTGCTACTAGTGCATGCCTGTATCTTTTATACGTCCATTTACAGGAAAAACTATGAGGTTTGAACTTAAAAAGCCCGTCACTAATGCACAAGTTGCTGTTGCTTTAACTAGCGGCAGAATGTCCCAAGCAATTGAGACTGAACTTCAACGATTAGAAGCTGAAAAATATGCTAGAGTGCTCGAAATTGATGAGATAAAGTCTGAACTGCTAGAAAGACGCGATATTATTAAATACTGGGATCAGAAACTGAATGAGGAATTCGCTAGGAGGCACAATATCGAGAAATATTATCATGATGTTGTTAAAGAGGTGGAACTAGAGAAGGTTGCCCAGGAGAAATTTCTAGTAGAGACTTTTCTCTTTTCTTTTAGGCTCCGTTTGATTGCGGAGAAAAAAGTAAGAAATTTTTTTAAAAAAAAATTGAGTGAAAATGAACATACGTGTTTAGTTTTAAGGGAATAAATGAAAAAAATATGCAAAATGAGATCAAATTTTCATTACAACTTTCTCATGAGAAAATTATTTTTTTTTTAAAAAAAAATTCCTCACTTTTTTTTCCGCAACCAAACGGAGCCTGATTTTTCTATGAGAAAGTTGTAAGGAAAATTTGATCTCATTTTGTCTATTTTTCATTTTTTTCCTTTCAACCAAACACACATTTTATTTTCACTCAATTTCTTTAAAATTTTTTCTTTCCTATCCTTTTTTCCCCGCAACCAAATGGATCGTTAGTGAATTGTTCATTTGTAACCGACTGTTCTACATGGATGTAGCCAGACTTGGTTGGCTTGTACTGTAAACATAAAATCATTCCGTCTGACATAAAGTAATTTTCACCATTACAGGGTAGTCCGTTCGTTTGAGCTTAACTAAAGCTGAACTTAACTGAACAGAAAATTTACAAATAATTAATAAATTACATTTGCATATTATTTTTAATTTTAAAAAAATAGTTTTACTAATAATGAATGAGTCTTAAGCTTGTACTCATAGTTTCAAGTCTTATTACACTTTTAAAATAATTTTAAAAATAGTGAATGTTTATCAGTTGACCCGAAATGACTTTAAATTAAAGTCAAAAGAACAGAGCCAAAGTAAATGGCTAGGTGTTCAGCTGAAGTTATTCACCAAAGACTAGTGCCCATGAAGGTGTTGGCATTTTCCTCAGAATGTAATAATAACAACAATTTTAGGTGATGCAAGTAAGTTACCTGTGTGCGGCCAGCATCAGCTACAATAAATGTTGGAAGACCTATGCTTTCAGCAGTGGCCTTGAGTCTATTCCTGAAATACGGCACTAACATAATAAGATCAACATACACAAAACCACAAAGAGACCCTTAAAGATGTAAGACGCAGAAGGGAATGCATTTAGTAAGTGGGATAATTATTTATCTGCAATGATATCACCTGCTTACATTTCCTGTTGATTCTTGCAAGTCAAAACTATTTTCGCTTGCCCACACTGTTCCCACTGTCGCAAAAGCGAGCGGTGACTGAAACACGCAACTAATAGTCAAAACACAATTAATGATTCATACTTGCATCAATTCTGCATTTTATCTAGACATTTACATATTCTATATAGCGGGCAAAGGTCGCTAAAAGTGCTTCCAATATTAAAAATGAGACCTCGCAACCATAAACAATGTGTGTACCTTTGCATCAATTCTGCATACAGACCAGTAGCAGCGTCTACAAAATAAAAGAAAAAAAAGATTTCTTTCTTCAGCAGTGTCAGTGAAACAAGAGTCATTTCTCCAAAGTTTTTCTAATTGGGAATTTTAATCAAAACATACAATTTAAGTATTGATATAATCTTACGAGCACACTGAGATGCGATTTTCCCAGCTCCCATTCTCAGGTCCTGTCTAACAACCAAAACCTGCCATACTTACCCGAACTTAGATGACTCTCGAACTACTAGAGACGGAAACACACATTAAAACAATACTTAAAAAAGATGCAAACTATCAGCCATATTTAACATAAGCATTCACCTTGTTTACGTACCTGGCTCAAACCCCATGATGTGACAAATGCAGTTCAACAAAGAGAAAACAAAAAAGAAAGAAAGAACACAACACAAACCATCTTAAGTTCTTCAGCAGTGCCACTGGAGCCGCCAAACCCTTGCATCCCGCCAGACACACGCTTCCCAGCTCTGGACCTAGTAACGCCTGGTTTTGTCAAATCAACAAGAAGTCCAAGTACGAACCCTATTACAAGCCCTGGAATAAAATTCTCCGCACTGAAATTCAGTGACGCAAACCATTCTCCTCTCTGCTTATGCTGCTGCCTCTGCTCAGTTAATCAACCAAATCACCGAAACTTACAAACTGCAGAACTCATCGGAACAATTGACTGAATGGACTAATGAACGAATCGTACCTTGTCTGAACCCAACATCGGATTACGCGATCGACCGAGAGGCGCAGCGCAGGCGACACAGAGAGATATAGTAAACACGCAACCTGAATCCGAGTTTACATTTATCCGCGTCGAGAGTAATTATATTCTCGTGACCAAACATTTCCCAAAACTGAACTCAATATAGGCGGTTGAAATTTGATGCAGTCATCTTCAAAGTTCAAACCCTAGAGAGTTCGATGGAGATCGTTTAGGGTTTATCCACACCACGATGATCGGTGGATTTATTCATTTGGACGTGGTTTGGTATTTTTCGCCCTTCATGGCAGTCAATTTCACACTCAGGTGGTCGCCGGAAGTGTTCGGTTCAGGTTGACATTCTCATTGTAAAAATATTCATTCTCAGTACTGAGTTTAGATTTCAAACAAGAATGCCATTATGAATTGATTTTCGTCTTTACATGATTGAGTTTGCATGCGGTTCCATGAATTTGAGAATAGTGAACACTTTTTGATCTGTCTATCAGATTTATCACTGGTTAATTAACATGGTTGTTGATGCTAACGACAAGCGCCGTCAGCTAACATTCCTTTAGTTTTTAGATGACACTAGTGAAGGGCTTAAGTTAAGACCTTTGTTTTCCATACTTTGAAATGATTTTGATCCATCAGACCCAATTATGATTTGCCTGTACTTGATACACCCTGGTAAGGTAAAGTGCATCATGTAGAGTAATGTTCCTAATTAGGTGTCTACCTGCTATGAGAATAACTTAATTGTAGTCGAGTTATTTATCTCTTGCCAGTAAATGTTTGAAGTTAGGCCAGGAGTCGGAACTAGAAGTTATGCGGTTGGAAAATAAAAACTTTGGATTATAGATTGACTTCTATTATCAACATATCACATTACAGATTCTGAGCCCGTCGAGACTGATTTACCGACTCGATATCGGACAGACAAAAGCTGCTAAGTGCTAAAATACCGGGAAATTCACCTACTTCTTCTATTGATAGTTGATACCATGCTTATGTGAGACACTGAGGTCTGTTGTTCAATTAGCATGCTCAACTTAACGAGTAAGCTGCTCTTTCGGGACCCAACATCCATGAAGACCATAGGGAAGCCCATAAGGAAACTTCGCCCTGGCTATCTCTAGGAATGTGCATCCGTCTAACACCACGGCATAACCACTGCCATTCTTTTCGCTGACCATGGAAATAACCACACCCACGCATTGGTACTTGTTACAAAGTAATTTCGGCAAAGTGAAAATGAAGAAAACATTGTAGCCAGTGTGGATAAATTATCATCATCTTCCTCTGTTGCTCCTGGCCGAGCCACAAAGAATGGTTCCGACGGAATTGTATCCTCCTCATACCAGGTCTTTGCACTTTTATCTTTCAAATCAAGCTGTATATTTTGTTGATATTCATTAAATCTCATGCTCTACGTTTTGAATGTGGCAAAAGAGTGATCTTTTTAAAAATAATATTTTAGTGTTTCATCTACATTGGTCAGGGTGTTGGGAAAATTGCAAGGTCGCTGAGCCCCACAAGCGTAGGCATAACGGAAATCTTGGCCAAGATAGGCAGGGTTCATGCTGCACATATCTAAGCCTCTTCCATGCAGGTTTGGGTCCATTGCTTCCTCTAGTGCCCCATTTGGACTCCCATCTAGAGGTATCTTTAGCCTTCCAACACATGGACGCAAATTCACTTTGTGTGTCATAAAATTTGAAAAATATGTGGTGTACCTAGCATCTGGCAGGACATCTTCACCATGAGCGAATCTAAGTTCTTGTAACCTCAGCTTGTCTAGCACAGTCGTGTCTGCATTGTGCTCGCAGCAATCAGCTATTATTGCTGTAATTCGTCCTTCCTCATCTTTCTGTTCATATGCGTTTATGAAGTGAAATGTAACAAATAGCGGCACTTCCACACTGGCCAGCTGTTGAGTGAAAAATAATAATAATCAGGAGTTGTTGCATAGGGCATAAATTAGTAAAAGTCTTTGGGTTATTCAAGATCGAGTAAGCTCACAGTTTTCTCACTAGCTTTACACATAACATTCATGAAAGCTTTGGATTGTGGATGCCACTCAAATTTATACAACGGCATCGGATCAGCTTTCAACAGATTCTGCGCACAATACCTCAACGACATTTCTGGAACCACCACATAATGCTCTGTCACTGGAAATGAATGTACCCAACCGGGAGCTGGCCCACCCCTGCGCTCAACCCTTCCAATCACCTTCCTCTCGTTTTTCCCAGGTTCCATCCTCACTACTAAGTAACCAGGATTAATCAAATCTGGCAGTAAGGTCAAGAACTCACTGTCCGTCACAATTGGATGAGCTGAATGAATAAGTCCACCTAGTGAATCTGCGTACTGAAACTTCCCTATTGTTTCCAATGTGTCGGGGTCAACTATGATAGACCCCTTATGTGTTTCTGTCAAACAAATCACTCTGCAGTCACCTAGTTTGACTACTCCTGTGTTGGCATTGTCAGTCAGAGATGCACCAGAAAATAGGCCTGCTAGATCACCCATGTATGATAGAAAATTGTCTTGTTGAGGAACTTCAGAGAATTCACGATAACACAGTTTGTTGTTCTTTTTGGCAGCATTATAAGCGTCAGACTCAATCTGCCGGTGGCCAGCAGTTAGTCGGCCATTCTTAAAGTGGAGGCCAACTAACATCGCATATCCATCAAACAAATGGCGGAATTGGTAGTCACCTATGTTCCAAAGCCCTGGTCCATTCCTGAGGTACGTCCCGTTCTGCATATTTCATTGGGCTATTATTCTTATCAAGTATCAGTCTATGCTTTATTTTCATAATGGAAGTGATGCCAGTTAATATGTACATTGTTCTTTTCTGGTGCATACTTTCATCATGGTATAATCCGCGGTATCTAGTTAAAGCTTGACATAGTTAATGAGAAAAAAGAAAACAGAAAGAAAACTCTGCACAATTTATCATCTAAATTTGAATGATTGGTAATAAGGCGCACAGCGCACATGGTTACTCCTGATGAATATTTTCCTTTATGCTATTGTGTATATTGAAGATTCGACATTTGAGATAATGACAACAGAATGATTCGTGCAAAGGGGAAGAATAAGCTAGTGTTTAAAGTACATCCTTCACTGCTAACCTAGACGATGTCTCTCTTAGAGATGCGTGTCTGACACACATGCAAACACAACGAATGATAAAAAAATAGCTAGATGAGGAACTTTCAAGAAGTAAGTTACCTGCAATTTACCTAGGGGCTATGTATATCTTAGATATGAATAGATCACATGCACCAAAGAACAAATGGTAAAAAAGATGGCTGGATGAGATACTACCAAACTAGCACAAAATAATTCATCATGCATGAATCTTTTGGTTATGAAGACTGGTGATCATCATTAACAATCATTTAAAAGTTAAATGTTTGGTAACCTACCAGCCAAAGTGGTAATTGGCCTTCAACATCCAGCTCCCCTTCCCACCTCTCCTGCCGGATACTTGTCCATGCAGTATGGACTTGGTCCTGGATACTTGGGGAGTATGATTCCTTTGCAGGAACAGTGATGACGGGTTTGGTAGAAATATGCGTCACAGTTAAATCACTCCTCGTTAGATTGAAAATACATCTCTCATTAAAAGATGCATTTTTCTGAAGATGGTCGCTTGCATTAAGAGTTGCAGTTACGGATAGTTTTGCATAGCTTAGTGCTGCAGAGGTTGAGTGCGAAGCCATGAAACTAATTAAGAAAAACGTTGAGGTTTTGGAAAGTTCCAGTTCTCAACAGGGCCAGGTTATAATGATGTAGCAATGTCAATGGAAGCATATTTATAGAGAGACTTGGAAGGAAAAACATTATGGAATCTTGATTGGTTGCTTTCCTTTGCTCAAGAAGACAATGATAAGGCTAGGGAATTACATTTTCTTATTAAAATGAATTTTAACTTTGGATTACTTTATTATGTTTTTAAATGCAGTTTAATTCTGTTTTCATGTGTACGACGGATTAATTGGAATAATGAGTTATAGGAAGAGGAATCAGGTTAAGTGCTCCATTATGGAAACATATTTTAGAGTCTTACTATTTATGCATGCATAAGTTTCACTTGTATGCCTTAGATACATTCAATGTTTAAACTTTCACTTCTCATGAAACACGTTTTGCTCCAGAACACTGTACTCTGATTTCCAGTTGAAACCGTGTCAAGGTAATATGTAGCCCATATGCGTGGAAGGATGTGGACGCAAATCCTGATTCTAAAAAATGACTTTAATTATATTAGACGGATCGTGCAAATGATAGCAATTGTTTTGATCATTATGGGGATGATATAGTAGGCAATATGTCATTGTTATTTTTGAGGGACACCCGGCCTTGGAAATCATTTCAAATGATATTTCAAAGAAGATACGCTCTCTAGTTTATTGACAATTGCTCATCCTGAACTTCTGAATTATCAATGTGATAACCAATTTAAGTTTCCCAGTAGACAATGTCGGAGTGAGACATTTGAGCACTGTCGAATATGTTCAGTTATAACTTATAATAATTACTAACTAAATAAGAGAATACACATTGTGCAAGTTGTTGCTCTTGTTATGGAAGCAGCCGAGTGTTGCTCCTTTTCCTATTTTTGGATGGTTAGCTATGTTGCTGACTCTGATTTGCTGATCCACAGGTCTGCCCACCCGTCTGCCTTGACGCAAGCTAAAACTTCATCGATGATGATTTGGTTGGATGAAGAAGGTAACTCACCTATTAGCAGTAAACACATGTCCCTATATGTTTTCCTCAGTACAAATATCTTACATTTCCCAGCACTGTGTGAAAATCGAAGTGGATATTTTTAAGCTGGATTGATGTTTTATTATGATAAAGTCATACCTATCTGTTTCTCTGCATATTTAATTTCTTGTACCTCTCATACTGTTGAAATATAATGGCTAGTTAGTCCTCTTCTCTTCATAGTCAAGTGCTAATTGGTTTATGTACAGCGTTAGGTTATAGTAGAGGTCAAGTTTGAACTTTTCATGACATTTTTATCATCTTCACCAGCTTTGGACTCATTCTAAAATAAGATTTAGGTTTGTGATATACTTAATATTCTATGCTTTTGCATGACTGTGTACTTTGGTACTCTATGGTAACACGTATTTTAAGTGCCCCTGCTCTCCACTAACATTTTTTTATTGTAAGGGCTTCAACAAGAGTAATAAATTTTATTAAATGGGGGACACTGCTATTTTTCTATTCTACCGTTTACCCCACCCCTTGTCTGTCCAGGAGATCCGATGCTTATAGGTGAGGGTGTTCAATCACTTCCCTTCATCACCAGGCCATGGCTGCCTGGACAATGTTGTGATTTTACATGTTCCCTTCCTGCCCTGCTTAATTCCCACAGAATTTTAATCTGCGAAATGGTTTATTAGGTGGCAGACAGTTTCCCCACAACAAGGGTACACCAGAATGATTACGGGATAATGCTTGATGTATGGATTGATTAAGTAGTAATAGATATGCTCTATGATTTCTGATGGTCCCAACCTGGCTAAAATCCATTTACGCATCATTCTTATGAATGTGAGTTGATGCTGACGTCTGATCTTCTTGTTAGTATTTGTTCAAAATTTTGTTATTTTCTGTTTTGTTTTGGAATATTGCAGTCTTGACGATGAATTAATGTGTACTAGGTTATGTTTGTTCGTCCATTTTACATAATATGCTACGGTATGCCAAACCAGAAAACTGTTGAATATTGTGAAAGGTCTAATGAATCTCTCTCACTTTATGCGTAAGAACTGCTGAAGAGTTGTTGTTGCTTGCCACTTTTACTTGTATTATAATTGAAAAGCTGATCTCTGCTCATAGTCTGACAGGTGATAGAACTTACAATATCATACATAAACAAACAATTTGGTCAAGCTGTTAATTGTTTTCATTATTTTAGTGTTTGATTTGCTGTCATGAATATGTCTCTAAATTTTTAACCTATCTTTAACCGGACCATCATTTATGTAGGTGCAGAAGATTGTTAAGTGCTTTCATTATTTTTGTGTTTTATGGATTATCAGTTATGTGAAACAGAAGATTGCTGCATACGAGCTATGATGTTTCTATTATTGTCACTTAATTTGCTTGCCACTTTACGAAGATGATACTGTTGAAACAGTTAAGGTCTATGTGACTATCCAGCCATGATGTTCAATTCTAGCTTGCTGTGTTGTGTAGGCATGTTAAATGTAGTATTCTGGGGTAAAAAACATTCGATATTCTGCTGTGAAATGCTTACAATTGCTTTGTTTGTATGCTGATTGCAGACCAACCTGTACCCTTGTTTGCATCCGTGGCTGGATTTGAAAGATAGTGGCTGCTTAACAACAGTGGCTCCATTGGTTTCCATTTATGATTCATTTTATGTTGGCAGCATGTTCTCTCCTGATCACGTCTCCTTTACAGTATACCATCTAAGGCCAAGTGACTCCAAAGTTATGCTCTCTGAAAAGGCCCTTCGGTACGGTAGGTGTTATTTTCATTTTGAATATCCTAAGTTAAGTTCGTTTTCCAGCTGAGATTCTATATTACCCCCAAACTGCTATAGTGCATGCGAAGGAAAGTGAATTTCCTCTAAAATGACTTTGTATTATGTTGTTTTGAAGTTACTCTATTTATGAATAATTTTATACATATAATCATAAAAAATGTACTAAAAATACAGCCATGTGTAGATTTATTGATAGTCTTCATCATGTATAATATTCATAAAATAACAAGTGGTAATGTAGCATGTGAAACTGAAAACAGAAATCAAATGGTTAGTGAATCAGAGTATAGTTAGATGCTGATGTTTAGTTACATAATAACTGAAGCAAATAAGTTTGATTTCTTGTAGCACAAGTTACAGACTAGATGCCCAGCCCAGCAGCTAAATTAATTATCAAAGGGAGCCAAGAGTGGCACTCTCCGAGGGAGTCAAGGTGGCTGGATTAGTAAACCAACTGGCTGCATCATTGTTGACGTTGCAAAGTAAATCATCTTGGTAGAAACTAGAAACTATTGCGAGTATTAATGTAAGAATCTTGTACAATGATCTGCTGCTGTTCAAATATATTCTGAAAGCTTTCATCTTCATCTTGAAGCAGGTCAATTAAATAATGGCAGCTGTACTCATTCAAACTGTTACTGTCGGTGAGCTGCGCTTCGTTTTCTTTTCCAGTGGGTGCTCCACCTTGATGAATATCAGCAACATTACTAACATTCTGCTTGTCCATGCTATTATTGTTGTCGTCTTGATGATCACAGGTAGTGGTCGCATTGTTATCGTCTGTAAAATCCAAGAACCATAAATCAATCGTGTCGTCCGCATCGTCTCTTTTTTCTTCCTTAGAAGCAGCATCAGCATTCACAATCGCGTTAATTCTAGTATTATCCTCAGCATCGTCTCTTGTCTGAATTTGTTCCATCTGATTATTCACAGCCTGCAACGCTTTCTTCCCAGCTTCTTCTTTTGCATTCTTGTTATTATTATTATTATTATCACCACTAGCCGTTAGAATCGACGGCAACCCTAACCCTAACCCACCGCCGCAAGAACCTCTTTTTGTCTGATCATCAACATCATGAGTAACCTTAACTTTCTTGCTGGCTCTGACGACTGTTTGAGTTGGTGACGCATTGTAAAGATCGATCATTCGTTGCAGAGAAGCTCCATCATTCTCAGGCCAAATGCCGAATTTCGAACAGGAGGAATCAAGAGTCGTACCAATTGGCGGAGAGATGACGATGCACGTGGGAGTGTGACAAAGTGTCGAAAGCTCCCATGCCTGTTTCATCAGTGACTTACTCCTACACTTCCACTTCTCCATTCGGTGTTTAGGATCAACTATAAACTCACTCTTCTTATTCTCACCACCATCACCATCGACGACGGCAACCATCTTTCTAATCTCAGGCAATGCGTTTGAGAAAGTACTGTGAGGATAGTTCACTTAATGATGTGTGTTAATGCATGGTAACCTAATACTAAATATATACTAGTTGTCGGTTGCATGTAATTTGGAAACTTTTTGCAGTTATACTACCGTTGGAGGTTAGTCGTAATTTCCTAATCAACTTAGTATCATGTTTCCTAATCTATTACATTAGGAAATTACAATTTAATTGTATTTTAATTCAGAAACCGGGACTACGAAAGCAAAACGCTGACGGATTGAGAAGATAAGCAGACGGCCACTTTCAGTCATAGTATTCTTAATTAAAGATGATCTTATTTGTACGAGCAACTTCCATGCATATATACTTCTTGATCTATGGCAAGGGCGACATGGGATATAATCAATGAAGAAATGCTCGATTATATATGAATGCCCCATATGAGGGGTCGACCAACGTCTCAGTGATCAGTCCAGTCCCAACTGACCAAAGCCGGTGGTCTGGCTGGGTTCCGGAACAAGATGGAAATGTGTCCGGCGAAAGCAAGGCCAAGGGTGACAGCAGAGGGTTGAGATGACCCCCTGAGAGGCGTAGACCAGCAGCGATCGGCAACTACTAGTGCATGCTCACGGGGACGGCAAACAACGCCACCATATATACCATTAGCAACCAGTTTGTCTGATCACATATATATATAAATCAAACTTAAATGAACAAAACTCTAGTTAAACGAGGTGCTCTTTTGGATTATAAATACCGGCAGTCATGACGGACCAGACACCAGCGAATAGAATACAAAGAGGAAAGTGCAAATGAATTCCACAGTCAGGCTAGAGGGGTTCGTTGCCACTGCCTAGAGCAGTCTTCGCCATTGATGTTATTGGGAGATGCTACAGCTCAGGTTCGTGCTGACTTAAGACACTGTTTCGATATGACTGATCTATTTCAACAGTGGTAGGTAGGCAGCATCTTAGCTTGAGCGCGCAGGGAGTAAGAGTCACTACAAAGTCTATGACGACAGGTTAGACGGGAAACGAAATTGATTAATGTGGTGTCGTTGTCTTTTTACGATTTTCTACTGCACTTCCTCCTTTCAGACAATGTTCCTACGCTATACAACTCATTGGAATATAGCCATATCTCTGTACAAAATAGATGACATGGTTTGTGGCATTATGGAGCATTACAATGTACCTGAATGTGGCAAACAGTTGCCCTTAATCTTTCATTTTGATTGCTCTTAGTTCCATTTCTTACAACAAGTCTACAAACCAGGGGGCTTCAGTATTGGAGCAAAGCTAAAGATGCCCTCTAAATCCACGGGAACCTGAAGAACCCTTTTCAAGAGTTCTGGTGCTGCAGTCTGGCCTTTCCATGGGCTGAACCATGGACCTCCACCAACTTCCAAAGCTGCCATGTTGCTAGTCACTTCCAATATAATCTAGATTCAAAAGGCAATTTCATTTGAGACTAACAAATTTTAATTTTTAATTTGTTAATCCAATAACCAAAATGAAATCGAGAGTCGTACCTTGCCCTTGCTCCCGTCCGACCTTTTCTCCCATAGTTTCAATTTTAGGATCCCATAACAAGTGTCTCTACATGCTGGGGCAAGGCCAGCTTCTAAAGTGGGAGCACGCAATGTTGTCCCAGGGTCTTCTGCTGTAGCCTCCAGTTCAACCTGCCAATTTACATAAATTTAGCGAACTGAAGGACAAGCAGCATTGAAAGTTTGACACATGTATTTCCCTTCCACAGTTACAAAGTGTGATGAGAAATAACAATACAGGTTTGAGGAAGCATTCAAGGAACAAGAGTTACGATCAGCAATTCAAGCAACCAAATGAGTGATAAGAAACAGGTTTGAGGAAGCATTCAAGGAGCAAATAATACAGAACGTTGACCCAGTATTTCACTCTCCGCACGAATTTTGTAGAATAAAACCAAAAATTTGGTTTTCTAACCACCCATCCCCCCTTTCCCTCTTCTGTGCTTTATTCTACTGGCAACAGCATAGATTCTTGCATGAAACACTCAATAAATTTAATTTTTGATAATCGGAAACTGCTTACCATGTGACTTTCGTTTTCAGCACACATAAACCAATAACTCCACTGAGTCACTTCCCAATTGACGACTCCATTCCATGGCACAAATTCATAGAAAACTCCATCGTAATGCACTCCAATCTACAACAAGCAGAGCCAACGCGTAAAACAAAAATAAACAGAAGATGGCAATACAATCAGCAAAGGTTGACAGTAAGGCAATGACCTCAAATGCAATAGGCATAACAATCAGCCAAAGAAAATGGTAAGCTAGAGATATCAAAGTTTTGCACACAAAGTTGCTTCTACAGAGACCAGTCAGTAATCCCACCAGTTTTGGTACTGTCCTGTCTGTTTCCACATTATATTACATGAAATAATGAACATAATCATGTAAAATGTACCAGAGCAGCATTTTCATAGTAGTCAGCAGGCACGGGTAACTCCCGCAAGCCACCAGCTGCTGTCAATGCCACATCTCCTTTTGCACCTTCAAAAACATTACATTGAACCTGCAATTTATGAATAAATGGTATTTTTCAAAACCAAACCATGTTACCATAAATTTAAGATAGCATCTCCAAGTTTTTACATTGGACAAGAACAGTCGGACAGTACTTACTCCTTAGTAACATTCAAATTAGATAAGGATGCATATTTTTTTCAGAGAATTTACTTACCCAGAACCATTTCCTTGGGAAGGCTCCTCCCCAGTTTTTTTCACTATAGGATGGCGCATCACGGAACTCATACCTTTCACCTTCCCATTCTATCCAACCTGAAAGGGACAAAAAGTAATTAGCTCACGAAATAGTTCTTGGGATGCTGAGAGGGAAAGTTTAGTTCATTGAAAAGAGCATGGTATTAGTATCACAAATATTTTGACCCCGCAGCCGACTACATCAATAATGGAATCAGTAAATATGAGCTTCGTTTCGCTTGATGAAAACCACAGTTGAGATCTAGATGTTCTCACTTATCTGATTATTTCATAGCATTTAATAATCATATATATTTCTCTCTGTTAGACTTTGTTGATAGTTAAAGTCATCCATCCTGACCGTAATGAAGTGCTAGCACCTGCATTGCTCATGGCTTTGAATCTAATATTCAATTAATTGGAAACCCTAATTTCACATGTATATGGTTATATCTTCAACATAACAGTGACTAATGTCAAAGGGGGAAAAGAATGTCAGAACAAGACAAAAAAAACCTGTTGATAATCCGCCTGCCATACATATCTGCCAGTGTGGCTCAAATACAGGAAAAGCAGCTAGCCACCCTGCAGTTGGCTTCTGCTTGGAATTGGCATTACCCCAGCCATACACGGGACGAGTACTATACTCCCATCTTGCGGTCTTTACAACTTCAGTATAGTTTGTTCTGTATTAAAAAGAGTAAAGCCCATAGTCATCAAGAAATCAGAATATACCTATAACTTGAACCTGAGCAGTTAAAGAGCTCTTCGCCTAAAGATAACGTACTGTGAAGGAACAATTCATCATGAAATCCAAGATACTCGAATTGTTTCTCACATGCTCAAGTGTATCAAAAATATTAGTACCTCCCATCATCACGAATGAAACCTTGGTTCCATAGAGGAGTTGCTTGGAAACCTTCTGAAACTCTTCTATTAAACTCCTGCAATGAATTATCTGATTAACAGTCCACGTTTTTTCTCATATGCGAATGGCCCATGTTTCTAACCTATAAACCTTAACCGATGTGTAAATGTCCCAAACTACCCATGTTTTCACGTGTATTACTTGAAGTCCTTGCGGAGGGAGAGAGGAAACTACAGTAGCAGATAGAATTAGGGTACCAACGAGATAAGATAAAGAGGAGGCAAGGGAAAAATTAGAGAGAAATGGAGTTTCAACCCGAACAATTCCCCTAAGGGAAAGTCATTCCTAGTTATGAGTAGTCAATTGGGAAGGAAGTGTTTCGCGTCACTAGATCCGTACACAAAACAGCAACGAACCTGAGGGGTAACCTCTTTGTCAGGAGGTTTCAAACTTCCATTTGACGAGAACGTACTACCCAACTTTAGCTCATGCCTGCCTATGCGATAAAACCACAATTAAACTCTCGACATTTTTAAGCCTACTAAAACGAAATATATTAAACACCGTACTTTACGAAGAAGATATCATAATTGAACATATACAGCAAGCATCAGGCAGGCAAAATAATCAATATTTCCACTTTACCAACAGGGAAATTTTTATTGTTCAGTGTATAAATCAAGTATAACTTACTTCCCCAAAATGATCCCGATTCTTCAGCGAACTGACATATATACTTGTCATCTGCCCCAAGTATTTGAACGCCAGTTCCTACAAACCGCGGTCCATGTTGCAGCACTTCAAGAGTACTTAATCTCTTCTTAAATGCAGGATTTTCAACAGAATACATAAAACAAAAGCTTTGCCTCTTTTCAGGTATAGAAACCTTGAAGTACCATCCTTCAAAGAATTTCCTTGTACTCCCATCAAAATGATATCTGATCCACAAAACAAATAATGCTCCATCAAACACCAAAACCACATGCAGTAACGAAATTTCAAAAAACCAAGTACAAAAATTTAAAAAGAGAAGCTCAGGGCTCGAAAATTACCCGCTGTGAGGCGTCCTGAGAGGTCGATTGGCCGGCGTAGGGACGTAGACCGGCTTGATTGTCAGCGCATTCGTATTCTCGGTCACGTATTCCGGACGAGAATCCGAAGCTGAAGTAGAACCAGTCCCAGTCCCCGTAATAGCAGCAGCAGAAACTAATCGCAATCGTCCATTTCCAGAGCGCCGCGTCGGCGAGTTGAATTGCAGTAAATTTGAGTCAGAAATTGAAGAACGGAAACCTAATCGATCGCTCTGAAGCATCGTGCTTCGGAGCTGATACGCGCTCGCCTCCATCGCTCCCAAGCTCGACTTTTGGGGCTTCAGCTTTCTTTGATTTTAACGGAAGGTCGTATGATAGCACGTGGACATTACTGTACCGTAGCCTTCCCTTGATGATGACGAGTCAGCTATATGAAACGCCACCGTTCCGAAATTGAGAGGAGGAGATAAGAGAAGTGGAAGGTCGGTCGAATTGGATTGCATGGCGTCGACTTCACTAGTTCACTCCGCTCAAGCGTTGACTCAGTCAACGTCATCGTCAAGGCCTCGACGTGGCTCATTTTCTTCGTACTACAATCCCACACGCCGGCTGACCCTCGCTCATCTCGGCGCCAGTAAGCACACTTCCAGACTTCATCGTTATTTTTGGTGATTGATTGGATTGGATTATTAGCTAGTACTTGGAACTGTGCAGCTGTTCCTCTTTGGCCTGATGTTGGTGCACCATTGCGCACATTTTTAATGCCTGATGGCGATGTGGGTAAAGCTGAATTAGCAAGTAAGATTGCTGGAGAGGAGGATGGTCAGTTAGGGGAGTGGGTCAGGGATGATAAGAGGAGAATGTTACATGCTGTTTATAATGTTGGAGAGTTGGACAAGACTAAAAAGTAAGTCTGTTACTAGATTTGTGCACACCGAGGTCGAGATGCGAGAGAGTCTACATTTTGATTTTTTTTTAAATTTTAGTATATTTAGTTTTGCAGATTCTACACTGAATGTTTAAGAATGAAGTTGCTGAGATTTGAGAAAACGTGACATTCCGGAGGATGGATATGGGAATGCTTTTCTTGGATATGGACCAGAAGAGTCTAATTTTACCGTTGAACTAACATATTGTAAGCGTCTTTGTGTATATGACGTTGTGCCACTTTGTCAGATACTTGCGTTGTACATTTGGCTTTGCTTGCGATATGAATATATATTTGATGTTACTGGCAGATTATGGTGTTGAAAAGTACAACATTGGGGATGGATTTGGGTATTTTGGCGTATCGGTTGAGGATGTAAGCTATTTCCTTTCTAGGTTTCTATAGCTGAACATATACAAGAGAGTAATTATTTACTAAGATGCACTTACAAAGGTGGAAGCTTTTGAAGTGTATGTAGTGTTGATAGCCGTGTAATGGCAGGGCTTGAATTTCTCAAACCAGATGGTGGTGCTGGATAGTTGTTACTACAAGTTTGTAATTCAATGTTTTTCGTTGTTTTGTCAAAGATTGCGAAAACTGTAGACCTTGTAAAGGCAAAAGGTGGTATTGTTACCAAGGAACCTGAGCCTTCAAATGACGGCAATGGTGTTATTGCTTTCATCGAAGACCCAAATGGTTATCAGTTTAAGCATTTGGAGATTTCGCCAATGCCTGGGCCTCTTTCTTGAGTTATGCTTCGACTTGGAGATCTTGAGTTATGCCTGAATCTCATCAAAACATGTCACACTGGATCCTGATGCTAATTGGTATACTGTTTTCCTATATTGACTGTTGTATTGCATTTTTTATTCTGGAGGCATATGGCATGGAGCTTTGCGGAGAAAAGATAGTCTTAATTTACAGGTATTTCACATAAGATTTTTCAAATTTGATACTTAGAAAATTGATGATGTTTTTTTTGTTTCTAATTTACAACTTTGCGCGTCGTTCAGTACTCGGCAGCTCTATTGGGCTATGGTCCCGAATGAAAGAATCCAGCGGTTGAACTGGCTTATAATTATATGAAGTCACTGAATACGACAATGGAAATGGCTATACTCAGGTGAGTATCTATATTTCCTTCGCAAAAAGCTAAGGATTTGATCTCACTGATTCTTCAGCGACCTACATGTGTTCTCCTTTCTCCGAAGCTAATCAGTCTGTCTGATATTTTTATCAGATTACAATAAGCGCAAACAATGTATATAAGACTGCAAAAGCAGTAAGTCTATATGGAGGAAATACTGCTCGTGAGCCTGGACCGCTGCCAATTCTCAATACCAAAATCACTGTTTATGTTTGAACCCTGATGGCTGGAAATCAGTATGACTTTATGACTTCATCATCTTTTCAGATTTTCATCGCATGACATGACAATGTTGTCTTTCATTTCCTAGACGAGACTCTTGAATCTAGAATACATTTGTTTTTAAGGCATTGCTTCTGACTTTGATCTCTTTCTCTCAGGCATTTGTTAATAATGCTGATTTTCAAAAGGAGCTAGAGTAAAAAAAGTGTGATTCAAGCTGCATGGGGATGAATTGAACAGAATGTACAAGGTTCAGATTCATTGTCGTTTTGGGAGATAAATCTACCGAAATGGAAGGCGGCATGGTATCTATATGAATGCGGCCACAATGATATAAGGGTGGAAATTGGAATCATGAAAGTCCATAGAAGAATTTCGTCATTTGTGAGACACTTGAGGATAGTTAGGCTACAATTTATTTCATGAACATGTTCAGATTAAAAAAAATTAAGTTATATATCAAAAAAATATACTCAAATGGGGGAGTACGTAAATGCATGAAGAAAAGATGAGCGTTTTTTTTCCTTCTAGATTTGAGGGTATTACAATCATCGCTCATAGAGCACATAACATATTACAAACATCGCTCATAGAGCGCATAACATATTATAATATATCTCATAAACCCTATCTAAACTTGTTTGATAGACATAAATCTTGCACAACTTTGAAGCACGGACTGCATCGTGCACCTTCTACCAATGAAGATCAACATCACACCGCTAGCATCGCATCACTCGAGCACGGGAAGAAGGAAAGAAATAACATATCCACACCGAAGCGGGAAAAAGACACAGCGTCCACACCATAGGGGGCCAATAAAGAATTAAGAGAAAGACACATCGTTCACACTATAGGGGACCAATAAAAAGCTCCTAGAATTAAACCCTAAATCTAAAAATTCTTAAACAAGAGGATACACCTGTTGGCCTTTTATGGCCAGTATTGAATACGACAAATGCTCTGGTGATAAATCCTTTGTTATCTTTTCTTCGGCGACCAACGCCCCTCTAAAAAAAACCCTTAATTCCCAAATCTCCTCTGCTAAAAGTCTACGCTACCCACATTCAATTAACCTCCTCAGCGCCCAATTTCATTCAACCGATTTCAATTTGGTTCAGAACCGGCGGAGAATCGAAAAGAGGGACCAACATCGACGGAGAAGGTGAATTCGCCCGACGCAGGCCGCAATCCGCCGTGTCGGCGTGTCCCTCCGTGGGATGGCGTGTCCGACACGGGAACGGCGACCAAAATGCCGTGTCCGTGCAACCCAGTGGTGGAGTAAGGAAGCAGATGGCTCAGATTAGGGAGCTAGTGGAGTTGCCTTTGAGACACCCTCAACTGTTCAAATCTATCGGTGTGAAGCCACCTAAGGGTATCTTGCTGTATGGACCCCCAGGTTCTGGTAAAACTTTGATTGCCCGTGCTGTTGCTAATGAAACTGGAGCTTTCTTTTTCTGCATCAATGGTCACGAAATCATGTCGAAGTTAGCGGGTGAGAGTGAGAGTAACTTAAGGAAAGCTTTTGAGGAAGCAGAGAAAAGAATGCACCTTCCATTATCTTTATTGGTGAAATTGATTCTATTTCTCGCAAGAGAGAAGACTAATGGAGAGGTAGAGAGGCGTATTGTATCTCAGCTTCTAACCCTTATGGATGGTCTCAAGTCCAGAGCCCTCGTGATTGTGATGGGAGCAACAAATCATCCTAATAGCAGTGATCCAGCTCTTAGGAGGTTTGGTCGATTTGACAGAGAAATTGATATCGGCGTGCCTGATGAGATTGGAAGACTTGAGGTCTTGCGCATTCACACCAAAAGCATGAAACTCGCGGAGGATGTAAGTTTTTTGTTTGGCAATTTCTTTTAATTCCATGGCTTCCTGTAATGCGGCAGAATCTGAAACATTTCATTTTGCAGGTTGATCTAGAAAGGATTTCTAAGGAAACTTATGGATATGTTGGGGCTTATTTAGCCGCTTTATGCACTGAAGCTGCGCTACAATGTATTAGGGAGAAGATGGATGTGATAGACTTGGAAGATGAGTCTATTGATGCCGATATCCTGAATTCCTTGGCTGTTATTGAAGAGCACTGCAAGACTGCTCTAGGAACAAGCAACCCGTCTGCACTGCGTGAAACGGTAAGTTTATGCTTAATGCAAATAAGAATTGCCTCTCTAATTGTTGGAGCTACAGCAGTATGTTCTTCAATCCGTTTTGATTAACACGTTTGCTTGGGATGTGCAGGTTGTGGAAGTTCCTAATATTATAGCTGGGAAGACATTGGTGGACTTGAGAATGTCAAGAGAGAGCTTCAAGAATTACTCATGTGTTTTAGTCGTATTTATACGCTCATCCAACGACTTTAACTCATGTGTTTTAGTGCATTTGTGCATTCAGAATTACTCGTTGCGTGTGGTTTTGCATTTCAGGTGTACGAAAAGAGCTAGAGAAGAAAATGAGCTTAAAAGCATCAATTTGGCATTAATTGAGGATAAAGGCAGAATGACCGTCCGCGCGTTAGAAGCTTTCAGAAGGAGCATAGCTGATCCGTTGAAGATGAAATAAAATCCGTTGGAAAGCTGACTCGAAGAGCGATAATTCTCATGTTGAGCTCGAAGACCGATTCAGTTATTAAGAGGGTTGAATACGAGCTAGAAGTCAGAAGACGTCGCGTGAGAAAGGGCTCACAAACCGCGAGTGGCGCGGGCAACAAAGAAGTAGTGTAGCGCGGGCGAAGAGCAACAATGTCCATCAATATAGCCGTCACCCGCGCCGGGTTATTTGTCTTCACCCGCGCCAATGGATGATTACGTCAGCAATGACGTCAGCGACAGGATTTCTATATTGTCATGCTATTACTAACTTCTAAAATCCATATAAATAGAAAGCCAAAACCCTAGCAACAGGGAGACATCAGAATTCAGAGCAACAGAGGAGAGCTGCAGGGAGAAGCCGAAGGCCACATCCGAGATCATTCGTTCGGTTCTTCTACATTCTTTCCTCATAATTAATTTTGATGATGTATTTCGTTATGGTGATGCGTAGCTAAATATTTAGTTGCGATTTGAGACGCACGCTTGTAGCGAAACTGTTTTGAGATACGTTCTTAATTTCAATTTAATTATCTTGC
>JAWWMW010002024.1:9301-28799 GCA_035048345.1 Echeveria elegans
CTGAGCTTGGGCTCTTGCGAAAGCGAAGCGGTGGCTGTTGATCAACACTAACCAGTTTTTAGAAACAGATCTGAATTTAATCAGAGATTTGAGCGGTAATCTTACCAAAATTTCCTCAAGCAAAGCTTCCGGTAACTCTGATGGTGGTTGTCTCTTCTTCCTCATGGCCGTGCCCGTCGTCATCGTCGTTGTTGTCGTCGATTTGAAGGTACACAAATCGGAAGATATTGAGTCGTTTTTATACGACTATGAATTTTGTTAGGATTAAATTTACTACTGTAGTTTATATATTACCTAATATTATTTTTAAATAGGTCTAGGTTATTATTTTGGCTATTATTTCTTAATTTAGATTTAAAAATTTAGAAGGGTCATATTTATTTATAGAAACAGTGACAGCTGTAAACAGAGCTTGAGTTGTAATCTATGTATCTATGTATATAAATAATCTATGTATCTATTTTTATAAAAAAATAGGAAACGTCCATAAAACCAAACAAGAAAATTACATTATTAGCCTTCATTAAATGTATTATAGTAATTTATTTCTAAAATATAAATAATGAACATAATATAAAACCAAAACTAAAAATACATTATTACCCTTTATTAAAGACATTATGATAATTTATTTAGTTTATTCTCTAAGTTTGCAGATGGGTACGAGGGGAATAAGGATGAGAATTGAGGAGCTGTAAAGATGGGGAGTTTGGGCATCGGAATCGCGAGGAATTGATCGAATTGAAGAGGGAGAATAGTATATGTTCCCATATTCCCGTCGGGACGACGGACGGAACGCTAGTATATAAATAATAGAATAGAAAAATGATGAATAGTCAAATTTAAATGGCCAATTTTACCTTTAATGAATTTTGTCCCAGGCCAAAAGGCTTAAACCCAACACTTTTATCCAACAAAATACTTTATCCCACATCGCTTAAACAACTTCACGCACTTAAAAATCTACTCTATATAAATCATGTCTATACATCCAACTTTTTCACTTAGTCTTGCAATGCTTGCATAACAAATTATTATTTGAACGGTTCGATTGCACATTAGGGACGACAGATTAAAAAAACAGGGTAACATGTGGTTGTTCCCGCTGCATTCCGTCGGGACGACGAGCGGTATGCTAGTAACTTATTTTAATAAATCATTATCTTCTTACACATGTTCCTAGCAACGCACAATTGTGTTAGTAAACCACGTTAAATATTCATGTTGTTTCTTTTACAGTTCTACATGTATTGTCTTTAATAGTTAAATTACGGCAGAATGCAAGAGGAGTGGTTTTAATAATAAAGATGTAAGATTTGTGATTTTAATAATAAAGATGTAACTTGTATGAGAGATAGGATGCAAGAGGGGCGATTTTAATGATAAAGATGGTTACTTTGAACGTGAAGATTGAAAAGTAGGACCTGAGGAATAATCTTGGTTTATGACAGATCAAGATGAGAGCATTGCTAAAGCAGCAGGGGATATGAGCACCGTTATCTGAAAAAACGAAGAAGACAGACACAGATGAAGATGAGTTGAATAGTCTTGAAGAGAAGGATCATTCGACCATCTTGCTTTGTCTAACTAATGACGTCATCACTAAGGTTGATGATGCAGATACTGCTGTCAGTTTATGATTGAAGCTTGAAAAGTCTCTACATGACAAAGCCTTTGACCAGTAAATTGCTTTTGAAGCAACGATTGTTCATTTGGCGTATTCAAGAAGGAACCCTTTTGTAAGACCATCTGAATCAATTGAATTTTATTTTACTAGATCTTCGCAACATCGACGTCAAAGTTGAAGATGAAGATTTTGTCGCAATTTTGCTAGTATTTTTGCCTGCATCATATGAGAACCTTGTGAGATCATTCGTAGTTAGAAATGATATCTTCTCTCTGGAAGAAGTAAGGTCAGCACTGCATACAAGGGAAGTTCACCATAAAACTTATGATTCAAGTGCAGTGAATCAAGCTTCTGGACTAGTTCGTAGCAAAAGCAAGGAACAAGGAGGAAGGTCTGAAAAGAAGAAATCTAAAAAGTCTAGAGCTAACTATATTTGTGCTAAGAAAGAAGCTCATGGGTTGTGGCAGAAACTGGACAAAACATTGACGAAGACACTTGTTGCAAATTATCAAAAACATCGTAGGGACATGTGGTTTCTAGACTCGAGTGCATCATATCACATGTTCGAATAGAGAGTGTTTCCACACTTACTAGCAGATTGATGGAGGCAATGTTTCCATGCCAACATTGCAGATGCAGTGTGCAAGGCTATTGGAATAGGTACGATTCGGATAAAAACGCATGATGGTTCTTTTTGCACCTTGAACAATGTAAGACATGTTCCACTGATGACAAATAATCTGATATCGTTGAGTGTACTCGGCAACAAGGATTTCATAATCAAAGGTAAAATTAGAGTATAATTCGTCTACAAAGATTCGAAAGTGGTTCTAAAAGGTCTGAAGTGTGGTACTTCATACCTTCTACAAGGAGTAACCCTTACCGGTTCCACTGCAGTTGCATCGTTCAAAGTTCACTAGGAGGATATGACCAAGTAGTGGCATATGCGACTTGTCATATGTGCAAAAGAGGAACTCAAGTTCCATCAAGTGTGTTTGGGAAGCTACATCGCATCATGTTTCCTATAGGTATTAACATAACTAATAAAAGACTCCATAATAAAATGCTCAAAAATAAGTTTGCTAGGAGAACAATCGGCCTCATACTTTGAAATCTTCTTTTCCTCTGTTTTCTTAGCTGCCTCTCCTGACTCGAGCACCGATCATTCTCAAACAATTAGAGATAACAGACACATCCATACACAGATCCTACCGTCGTTCCATGCATGTACTAATATGTCTGCTAGTTTCTCCCCACCACCAAAAAGGTCAGCCACCTCTAGCCTCGGTCCCCTGTTAGCTTCTGTAAAAAAGTAAACATCTCTCACAACCTAATCCTCTTTTCCATCTGAACAATGAGAATCGTAATCACCGATTGCGTCCCCCTACAAATTGTACAAGCTCAAGAAATACCGAACTTTTATTAACTGATCACAAAAATTCTTTATTATTATTAACTTATGATGGTGAATAAATCTCACAATAGAAAGTGGTTTATCTAGTCTTTTTAGAAAATACGGAGTATATAAATATCCGAGATGAATAAGATTCTGGTCGAGCATGTCATGTCCACCGGATGTCCCTCCGCATGTTGTATCCATTCAATTTGATTCACACTTTTTTTCCTCGTTTGGATCTCGATTACTTGAAATTGCAATGAGGAGCCTTTCATCGCTTCCCCCTGTCACCAATCAGTCACTCCCATCCTCCTTCAACCGAAACCCTAAGCCCACTTCGCTTACCACATTTCAACGGCTTTTCCCCGATAGAATTCGCGCCCATCAGGTTCGTTAGGTTATGCTAATCATTCATCGTATCCCCTAACTGGATTTCTTAGGCTTTCGTGAATTTAATTGCTTGAGAAAATGTTGATTTCTTTGAAAATGCATCTTTGAACGAAATTTCAAGTAATTGCCTGTGTTGGTTGGATGATGAATTTTTGTGATTGAGCTGTTTTATTGCTTGTGCAGTCTGGTTCCGGCGAAGGATTTTCTGCAGCTACTTCGCCAGATGAGATTATGGAATCGGAAGTGAGCAAGGTTCTCGGAGAAGTAGCTTCCACGCCGGGACTTAAGATAAGGAGACGTCCACCAACGGGTCCTCCGTTGCACTATGTCGGTCCGTTTGAGTTCCGGTTACAGAATGAAGGGAACACTCCTCGCAACATTCTTGAGGAGATTATTTGGAACAAGGATATGGAAATCAGTCAGGTGGGTTTGGTTGGAGTTGGAGTTGATGTGATCATTTGATTGATTATTGACTAAGGATTGTGGCTTTCTAGTTGAAAGAGAGAAAACCTCTATACTCGTTGAAGAAAGCTCTTGACAGTGCTCCTCCCGTTAGAGACTTCATTGGAGCACTCAAGGCATCTTATCTTCGTACTGGAGCGCCTGGATTGATTGCTGAAGTGAAAAAGGCTTCTCCAAGTAGAGGGATCCTAAGAGAGAACTTTGATCCGGTAAGGTTGCATTGACCAATCATAAAACAACAACAAAAAATCAACTCTAGTAGTTCAAGTGAGGTCTTCAATTGAGTTACAATCTTTTAAGTTAAGAGGGATGTCAAGATGGTCACGTGTATTAAATATGAAAATACAGTATCAGAATATGTGTTTACAGTCTTAACCGTAGTCTTAAGTTCCAGTTTTTGTATAGTGAAGCTAAACATTATGTGTTTACTCCGTTAATAGGTTGAGATTGCGCAAGCGTACGAGAGAGGTGGAGCGGCTTGCATCAGTGTTTTGACCGATGAGAAATATTTCAAGGTAAGCTAAACCCTATATTAGCTTTTCACCATCAGTGGACACTGAAATTTTACGTACTAAGTGTGCTATCCAACGTTATAGGGAAGCTTTGATAATCTTGAAGCCATAAGAAAAGCTGGACTGAAGGTTTGGTCAACTTAATGTTTTTATCTTGACAATCACTTTCATGTGAACAGAAATTTATGGTCACGCTTGTGTTAAAAAGTAACAATGACTTCATTTTTCTTATGCAGTGCCCTCTTTTATGCAAAGAATTTATCATAGAAGCTTGGCAAATTTATTATGCTCGATCTAAAGGCGCAGATGCTATCCTCTTAATTGCTGCTGTGTTATCTGATCTTGATATTAAGTACATGAATAAAATCTGTAAGATGCTTGGGTTGGTGACTATTGTTGAGGTACGAACAATGTTAGGACTTAGGAGTACGTCTGAAGCTGCCCGAGTTTATTCATCTTTTTCCTGAATCTTGCATGCAAGCTGAATACATGCTAGCAGATTGTAAAATTCTTTTCAGCGGATTTAGTTGATAAAATGGCCGTTAATCAGTTGCCTATAATTTGTTCATTGTTTCGCCTGACATTTGTTGAAGTTCCTCTGTTGATAAAGTTTGGTCCGGTTTAGCAGACTAATTGTTGTTTGTATCCTCAGGTACATGATGAGAATGAAATGGATCGTGTTCTTGGAATAGATGGCATTCAGATTATTGGAATAAACAACCGTAACCTAGGTGATGTCACCTTTCAATATGACCGAACCGTTTGACTTGTATTTGTAATGACAACTAGCTGCCAATTTTGGTGTTACCTGAAGCTATTGTACTTTGTGTGACAGAAACATTTGAAGTTGATATTAGCAACACAAAAAGACTCCTTCTAGGGGAGCGTGGACATAAGATTCTTGAAAAGGACATCATTGTACGTGATCCTAGTATAAATTTATTCTTCCTAAAATCAAAATTTTGCTTGATTTCAGGCTTTTTATTTCTTCATGTGTCTGCCTGTATCTTATGCGAGTTTCATAAATAATTGCATCAGGTTGTTGGAGAGTCTGGTTTGTTTACTCCAGATGATATTGCATTCGTTCAAGAAGCTGGCGTTAAAGCTGTAAGCTCTTGTTGTTTTATAAATATAAATACAAGTATACAATGACTTTTCGAGTAAAGGGGTATTACTGCTAGCCACAAATTTCACCAAGGACAGTAGTTCTTTGTAATCTTCATTGACTAGACATAAATACACTGCAAGATCCCTAATCATTCTAAATGTCGACTTGCTTCTTCAGGTTTTGGTTGGGGAGTCCTTAGTGAAAAGAAGTGACCCTGGAGAAGCAATTGCTGAACTTTTTGGCAAAAACATATCGTAGTGATTCGTAGTCCCACTAAATGCAAACGGGCGGTGAAATTGTATCGTCAATATTTTGTTTAACACGCGAAAGCCTAATTTTTTGATGAAAGATCACATATATTGCAACATTCTAACATACACAATCTAAGAACTCAGTAGCATTGATAGCAATTCCATTTCACTCACCACTAAGATATGACGATATCAAATGTGACATCTCAGTGCGTCTCTCAAATGCCACATCCACCGAGAGTCTCTCTCAAGTGTCACATCCATCGAGAGTCGAAGTCATCACACAACGCAACACACAAGTGGAAAACCTTTAACCTTGAATTTATAAGTGATCAATCAATTGAACTACACCTGTTTTGCAACGCGTAGAACTGTACATTTTTTGTATAGTGCGTTATTCATTTCATTTTTCAGGATCTAAACCGTGGATTCCGATCCGGTGCACTCACACCACTAGGTGCACTGAAACTTTTCTCCTGTTTTCGAATGCCTTCGACTCTAAATTTGAATTCGACGTAAACTAGAAAATTGTAACTCTTTGAATCAACTTTCCAACGATATATACAACGCTTTCAACGGACAAGTTATGTGTTCCCAACAAGACTCCTAAGCAAAAAAAGGTCTATCTATTTGTTCGGTGCAACCACTAGCTGCAACAGAACTTCTCTCCGATTTTCGGATGCATTTGGTTCAGAATCTGAATTTAACGTAAACTAAAGAATTGTAACTGATTCAAAGAACTATAATTATCTAGTTTACATCAAATTCAGATTTTGAACTGAATAGAAATTCAAAAATAAAAAAGAATGATGCACATAATGGTGTTGGTGTATCAGATCCCATTCCCTAAACCGTACTGAAAATTGAAAAAGGCCCAGCTTCATCGTGTAGTAGGGTCAATTTGTAAATTCAAGAAAAATGAAAAAGGGGTCTAATTGTAAGCACCCTAAATACAAATCGAACCCTAAATCCGCCACAGTATTTCTTCCGGCGAAGCTCCCGTCGAAATGCTGAGAGCCGCGCTTAGAAAATCAACCGCCTTAAAATCAATCAATTTCTCCTCCCAATCACAATCCTACAAACCCTACTTCGTTCACCATTCGCCAGAGAGCGAACATTGCACCACGGAGCTCCTCACCAGCCTTGTCAAATGCAACGACGATCTCAAATGGAAGCGAATCGTTTCGATGCCACATATATTCGTTAAATTGACGCCCAGCGTGATCCGATCGATTATTGACGAGAGTCGTGTTGACGTGGATGTGAACCGATTGTGGCGTTTCTTCCACTGGTGTGAAGATGATTTAGGTATTCAACATGAACTGTCTTCGTTTTCGATTCTGGCAGTTGCGATTTGTAATGCTGGAAAGTATGAGGGTTGTAGAGATGTGATTAGGCTAATGGTTGCCATTTGCGGATCGAATTTGATTGTGTTGGGAGCTCTTGTTAACTGTTTTAGGAAGATTTATGGATCGTTTGGGAAGGTGTTCGATATTTTGGTTGATGTTTATAGGGAGAATTGTAGGTTAGTGGATGCTTCTAGCGTGTTTTTGGCGTCGAATGTCGCTGGACATGAGCCGGATATGGTTTATGTTAATTTGCTTTTGAGGGATTTGTTGAAGGATAAGATGATTGACGAGTTTTGGAGAGTGTGTGATGGGATGGCTGAGGCTGGAATAGAGCCGGATGTTTGTGCCTATAGTAGTATGATTGAGGCTCGGTTAGAGTGTGGAGAAGTCGAATTGGCAAAAAATGCGTTATATGAGATGGAGAGGAGTGGCTGTGGTGAGGCGAGTATGGGTGTGTATAATTTGGTTGTTGTGGCTCTATGTGAGATAGGGAAAGTTGATGAAGTGATTCAGTTGGGAAAGACTATGGCAGTGAAGGGATTGTACCTGGAATTTTGTACAGTTAACAGTCTTATTGATGGGTGACAGGGAAATAAGAGGATGGGTGACGTGGCGTTCGGTACTGTCAAAGATTAAATTAATGGGGTTGAACCTGGATGCGATAGCATATAATTGTATAATAGATGGGCTGTTCAAGCAAGGTGATTTCACTCAGGCCTTCAAAGTATGGTATGACATGCATGCCAGTGGCATGCAGTTGAATGTTACCCTCTTTCAAACTATTCTCTCTGGGGTTTGCAGGGATAGTAAAAAAAACAAAGTTGCCGAAATAGTTAGCCAGATGATTGTGAGAGGCATACACCTGATTTTTACACACATTATATGTTGACGAGAGGATGTCTTGCAAAGAAGGATTTGGGGAAAGCTATAGAACGTACATTGTCATCATACAGCTTGAATTTCAGTAAGCTATCCAGCCCTGACAGCTTGGGTCTTTCGAGGGAATGATTAAGAAGGGGCATGGTGAACACTTCGTAATTATTACCAAGTAGAGCCAATCCCCTGAAGGAGGGAACTTTGTGTGAGTCCTGAAAATGGTTAAGAAGGAGATGCAGGCTGCCAACACGGTATCCATTGTAAAGATTGCTGGCCATTTCAGAGAGCGGGCCTTACAATAGCTGTCCGGATAATAAATGATATTTTTCTGAAAGAATATATGCACCAGTTGATGAATCTTTTTAGTCAATCATACACAGCTGCTGCAGAAAGTAACAGTGCAATTCTGTGATGTAGCAGTGACTCTTGGCCAGTATGATGTGGCCAATGGGCACCAGGGTTAAAGTGTATTTATGAGTTCAGTGATTGCGGAAGACAAGTCTGAAGAGTACCCTTGCTGAAACTTGTGGTCCTGTAACATGCCCCTGCATGAGCTGGACAGGACATCCAGTGGCGCCTGATATTGAGACTGGACATGGTCTAAGGCCCGAAAGATCACCATATCCAAGGTACATTCTCATGCATGCCCACTATATCTCTCTATTGTCCATTTAGCATTGATCATAGATCCGTCCAAAGGTCAGACAACCTATTTCAGTATTGAATTGCAGAACCAGTGCCCATTTTCTAGTCAAATTTGGTTTGTGTAGTTTAGGAAACCTTGAACACGCACAATTGTTTTAGTTTATAGTCTTGGCAGGGATAAGATACCATAAAAATGTCAGTGCCTAGAGAAGGGAGGACAAATTGATCTAATCTTGCTAAGCATGAAGAGGTTCTATCAAATTTAAGGGTAGAGTTTGTGCTTACCTTGGTTGTATTGGCTTTATCTTTGTTCTCCTTACCATGCACAGCTTCAGTAAATGCGATTAACACTCTCTGTTGAAGTGTACTATACTACTTCTTGCTCTGGTTTTGTGCCACATGGGGTTGGCATGTGTTATCAAGCTCAGAATTCAAGACAAAAGTCTTGAAGTGTATCCATTATAAAACTATGTTGACGATGAAGAAATGCACCTAGCTTTTCTTCACCGCCGTTTACCCATGTCTTTACGAAAATTCCTACTCTTCCTGACTATCCTCTTGGTGTTCGTGTCAGATATTTCATTTGGTCAAGCACTTGGGGTACCCAATGATGGAGGAGTCTCTACAATCTATTGCCAGAACTGCCCCAACTGTCAATACCCGTGCCCTCAACCCTCACCTCCTCCTCCACAGGACCCATCTCCACCTCCAGCACCACCTCCAGCACCAGTGAATTGCCCGCCAGTACCACCTCAATGCTGCCATAACTCTACGCCGCAGATGCCTTACAACTACATTCCACCACCACCTCCGAATCCTTATGCTTACCTTCCATACAACAACTTCTCCGCTTCAGTCCCTTTAAACAGCCACATGCATTATCCATTAGTGATCCCTCTTGCAGCCTTGCTTCCACTCCTGCTCTGAGTAATCGCGGCAATCATCATGTAAAACTTGAAAATTATTTTGCCAAATGTATGCTAGCTGTAGCTATAAATCTATACATCAAGAATTTGCTCTGGTTAGAGTATGGTGATTTTAACATGTTGCTCAAAAATGTATGCTATATTAAATTGAGGTCCACTCTAGTTAAACCTCCATATACTGTCATCAAGCTCAACAAACCTAGATCCTCTAAGAAGTATGATCTGGTTCTGTACTCAGGTCTAGGCACAGTTGAGGTATGCGCTTAAACTACATAAAAAAAATACACTCAAGAGGTCATATCACGCCTCTGAATAATATGTCCATACAGACGTAAAACTTGACAATCATGAAATTTACTTGAGACCTTTTTTTTCCGATTAGACGGGAAGTAATCCATTTGCCCATCTCATTCAAATTTAACCATTTTCACATTCACGTAAGAAGTTACAAACTAAACTTTTCTACACAAACTTGAAAAATTATTTGTGACAATTAATTGCTGCGAATATTTGACATTAATGTAATGTTCTTCCCTACCGTTAAAGACAACTCTCGCATTGTGCAGCTACATTATAACTATCTCATTGTGGAAGTTAGATTTCTTCATTTAGCTTTATCACGACAAAAGAGATATATACTTCAGACGATTATTCAGTGTGTGTTGCTCCCTCAGGCCGTAATACTTGCAAACAAACAATCATCAAATATTCGTAAATATATTTATCTACAGTAGGAATGGTGGCATGCTTCGAATATATTTTGGTGACTTTGTTTGTGAAAGTCATACCTTTACTGATCATGTCAGTGCATGTAACATTCTCAATTTTAATATGATAAAGATTTAAACCAAAATAATTCAAATAATTTACGTGAATATTTTTTTTGGGTAGTTGAGTACGTAGAAGGCTTATTTGTGTTGTACTAGAAGACCAATGGAACTTCAATCTCGAACCTTGGACACATGATGGATCCAATGGAGATATCAATCTCTATCAAGTCATCTTCTTCAGATAACAGCTCCATCCAGCTGTGTTGGTGGTGCTTTTTGCAATAATAATATTCTGCTACTGATTTCTGATTGAAGTTGAGCTTTTGCTGTTCAAGGTGATGATCTTTGCAAGGACTCAAGTAATGCCCTGTAGGTAGTTCTATTTCTATCAATGTGTCTTCGTCTGAAATATAATCGTCTTCTTTGAAGAGAAACACACTTTTAACGACAAGCCCACTTCCATGATCTTCTTCATGCTCATCATTTGAGGTTATACACTGATCGTCTTTATAATCATCGTCAACAATGTGTGCAACGTGCTCCGGAACTTCTTCTTCTTCTTTTTCTTCTTTCTTATGATTTGGTTTACAGTGTTTCGGGGTCTGACTATAAAACATGGTGAAGTAAGCAGCGCATAAGATCAAAAATGTGGATGTCAAAAAAATGCAACTCAAGCCGAAAAACTCAACAGCTAGTAGAAGCATAAAACCCAAGCATACACGCAAATACTTCGACAGATTCGAAGGTTTTGTGATTGGAGACTGAGAGTAAGAAGCCATTACACTTGAAACCAAATCTGTAAGAACAGTTTATTTGAAAATGTGAATCACATGGTGTGAGAGAAAGAAGTAGGTTTGCGAACGGGGCTCTTCTTATAGTACGTATGAGGTATTAGGAGAAAGTGTGAAATCCAAGCTAGCTGTTTGTGTGCAGGAAGCAAGTCTAGGGGGAGTGTGAATATAGATTTGAAATAGGGTTTTGAGGTATGAGTTGTAGTTGTACTTTGTTCTTTGGTTTTCGAAACAGACTCACAGATGCACCAATGGAACGTTTTTCTTGTGCATTTGATTCTTTTAAAAGCTACAATGCCTCTGGTTTCTACAGCTTGGGAGTAGGGAAATGAGGGAACAAAAGCGGGAAGCCATGTGCGGACATCCGAGGTCACCCTACCACATGTCAGCAGTAGATTTCAAGAGAGATCTGAGCTCAGGTCACCAAGAAAAATGGATTTTTTTTTAGTGGCGGGGGCATCAAAAATGCAAAGCCATGAATAACCAAATGGATTTATTGTTGAGTAAACAGTTTGAGCGATTATCGAGTAATGAGACTGTCCTCATGTAAATGTAGTTGTTCGAGCCTTGAGACTATATATAACGTCCCATTATTGCAAAAGAAACACTGGAATTGGAACCTCTATTACCTTGGAATCTAAGCTATCTTTTTGTGTGTGTTGTCAATAGAAAATGAGGACAAGCTTTGTTTGTTTTGTTTTTGGATTTAATGGTGCTCGATAGTTACACGAATCACACATTTATTCTCTAATGTCAGCTTGTTCAAGGTTAAATCAACGATTAGCAGTTAATCTAATCAATAGCATGGCATGCCGTCTAGGTGTATCTGTGTATCTGTGCATCTTGCCGACCTGGCCGTGACCCGGACGGAGCAATTCTGATCCATGTTATCATCGAATGATTTACCTATGCTTTATGAAGATATAACATGAGCATGAATAAAATAAATACTTAATTACGGGAATGCAGTGGTAACAACAAATTCTTTATTTTTTTTTTCATTCAATAATGTAGGAGATTTTTTCCCCGTTTTTTCCCGACTTCTTTTAGGTCGGAATGAATAAATCCATCATAGATCCGTGTCATCTTGTTTGGATCTAGTGGTTGGAGGGTCGTCGTCCTAGATATACTCTTCAATTTTGTCATGTCGGTCAAGTTTTGCAAGGTGGTCTCGAGTTCGTCTCCCTCGGCTGTTTCGGGGTTCTTGTTCAAGCATGGAATGGATGTAGGCGTATGATCGAAACAAGTACCGTCATTTGCCCTCGGAATACACCTTGACGGTCGTTCCCGGTTGAGCGTAAAATGTTTCATGATTGTGTATGTTAAATTAGAGTTTATCTATGTTTGTGTTGTTATCGTTGTTTGTCTCTCCACAATTATGTGTGGGAGTTTTTATTTCTTCTCACATAGTGTGGAAGATTTTTATTTCGTTACTTGCTTTGGAGTTTTGGAGGCCGACTCATTGAGGAGGCGCTGGTCTAAAGATTGGTAGTCATTGACATGGGAGCGTTAGTGGAGTTAGTGGTGGTGTCATGGGCTGAGCTTTAATTTGATTGTTATGCACTTGATTCTAGTGTCCTAGATAAAGATAATCTTGTATAGTTGTTACCACTTATCAATCAAGCGAAAAAAATTATTTTCCTCATTTTCACCGTCACAAACTTACACTATTCTGGTCAAATTTCTAAAGAATAATTATTTTTAAATTTTAAATTAAAGAATATGAAGAAATTGTTTTTTTGAAAAATGATGTCTAAGCTTCATCATTTTATTTCATGAGAACCCTAACTGACTTCAATCTGGCTAATCAAGTGGTAAAAAATCTTATCTTGAAATCCAAGTTCAACTACTTTGTGGTGGGCACGAATGTTTTGAGTTTAACAGATGGAGTAAATTGCACTTAAACATATGTATAATATATTAATTTTTACTTAACTACCACTATAAAAAAATTACTTAACTACATGTATAAATTTTAAGTTTTCACTTAACTACCTAACAAAACTCATTAAATTTTTTTAAAAATGAAAAAACTTAAAAAAACTTTAAAACTTAAAATTTTAAGTAATAATTAATACTAAATTAAAAATAATAATCAATTAAAAACTATTTTATTTTTTAAAATTGAAAACTTTTTTAATAATGCAAAATTTTATTATGAAACTAAGTCAAACAATGTTATATATATTAGCCAGTCGTCACAACGGGAATGCGTCGTCCCGAATGCGCTATCGAACAGGTCAAACACGGGCGTGACTCGATCGACTAATTTTTGAACTCGTGTGGTTTGTGTATATTAAAACCTTTAATTTTTAATGGGACAGACCGGGCCCGTGTATTTTGTGTAAATTTAAACTTTTAATTTTTAATAGGTCGGGCTGGACCCGTGTGGTCACGAAGGAGAGGAAAGCGATTGAAAAATTAAATAGAGAGGAAAAAATATTCTATTATATATATACTAGCGTACCGCCCGTCGTCCCGATGGGGATGCGCCGTCCTGAATGTATAATCGAACAGGTCAAATACGGGCGAGACTCGATCGATCAATTTTTAGGTCCGTGTGGTCCGTGTAATTTAAAACTTTTAATTTTAATTTTTTATGGGTCGGGCTGAGCCCTTGTGTTTTGTGGAATTTTAAACGGGCCCGTGTGATCAATGAAAATTTAAATTTTTAATGGGCTAGACTGGGCCCGTGTGTTTCTCTAAAAAAATTTAAACGGACCCGTGTGATCTGTATAAATATAAAATTTAATTTTTATTGGGCCGGATTAGATCATGTATAAATTTTTTAGTTTTTAAATTTTTTTCATTTTAAAAAAATTTAATAAATTTTGTTAGATGGTTAAATAAAAATTTAAAATTAATAAGTGAATTTTTGTAGTTGTTATAGAAGTAGTTATATCTGATTATGTAAAATTATTGACACTCACATTCTCTCTAGCCATCAATTTCAATGGCTCGTTCCATAGTCGTACTCTACAGCTTCTCCCGCCGCCTTTTCGCTGAATATTCTCTCCGGCGCTTCTCCTTCTTCTTCTTCCCTGCATCACTAGCTCTCTTCACTTCACTCTCCATCCTCTTCTACATCTCCTCCACATCCATCCTATTCTTTGACAACCCACCTCTTTTCCTCCGCCTCAACCTCGAACCATCTCCGCTTCTCAATTCTTCAATTTCCTCTCCGCCCGGCCCAAATGAGTCGCAGCAATCGGCTGGCGTGGTTCCGATTGTGCGTTCTTCATCCAAAAACGGCGACGATTTGGTGAATCAAGATCGCGGATTGAGTACTCAGATGCTGCCCTTGCGGTCTAACAATGGTAGGGTTTGATTTGATTTGATTTGATTTCTGCAGTTGATGCTCATGCTGATGATTTGGTCTTTTTAGGGTTTTAGTTAGATGAGGCATTCCCATTACAATAGGCATTAGACTCTCTTTTTTTCTCTCCAAATCTTGTTCATCAGAATCAAGATATATTTAGGCCCATTTGGTTGCGGAAAAATTAAAGAAAAATTTCGAGTGAAAATGAAATGTGTTTGGTTGTAAGAAAAAAATAGGTAAAATGAGATCAAATTTTTCTTACAACTTTCTCATGGGAACATCATTTTTCTTTAAATTTTCTTTTGCTCACTTTTTTCTTCCCGCAACCAAACGGAGCTTTAGGACTAATGATCTGGTGGAGATGCTTTCTGTGCTGATTTAGCATCACACATGGACTTAAGAATTTAGAATTCCATGTTGCATTCAGCATCACGTGAACTACTGACAAGTTAATTTTATAAAGAAATTTTGTAGTATACTATCAATCGAAACATTTTTGTATCATCTTCTTTCCATAATCCATGATCTGGAAATTTTTTGTTTTTTTATATTCAGGAAAGTATGTGAATAACAAAGTATTCCATGATAGAGTTATCTTTCTGGAAGAGTACAAGGAAATGAAAAGGAACTTTAAAATACATGTTTATCCTCACAGGCGAGATGATCCTTTTGCCAACGTGTTGCTTCCAGTGACTTTTGAACCAACTGGTAACTATGCTAGTGAAAGTTACTTTAAAAAGGTTCTCATGAAAAGCCATTTTATCACAAAGGACCCCAACAAGGCAGATCTATTTTTCCTTCCTTTCTCGATCGCAAGACTGAGGCATGATGAAAGGGTAGGGGTCGGGGGAATTCAAGATTTCATAAGAGATTATATTCTAAACATCAGTCAAAACTATCCCTATTGGAACCGGACGGGTGGTGCTGACCACTTTTATGCAGCTTGTCATTCCATTGGACGATCAGCCATGGAGAAAGCTGATGCTGTGAGATTCAATGCTATTCAAGTTGTCTGCTCAGCCAGCTATTTTTTATCGGGCTACATTTCCCACAAAGATGCATGCTTACCTCAAATTTGGCCAAGACAAGGGGATCTGCCAAAGCTCGATTCATCCAGAAGGTGGACACTTCAAATGGTTATTGTGTATGTTCCATGTATCTGTTTATTTTTGGTTATTGGTTATTCATTACCTCTGATTGTTGAAATTTGTAGGACAAAATTGGCATTTTTTGCTGGATCAATCAACTCACCGGTACGTGAAAGGCTTCTCCAAGTGTGGGCAAATGACTCGGAGATCATAGTGCACTTTGGCCGTCTCAATACACCTTACGCTGATGAGCTACTAAGCAGCAAGTTCTGCCTCCATGTCAAAGGTTTTGAAGTGAACACCGCCCGCATTGCAGATTCAATCTACTACGGCTGTGTCCCGTTGATCATTGCCAATCATTACGACCTTCCATTTGCTGACATCCTAAACTGGAAAAGCTTTTCAGTAATAGTCGCCACGCTTGACATCCCATTACTCAAAAGCATCCTAAAAAACATAAGCTCTCAGGAATACAAGTTCTTACAAGAGAGTGTGTTGAAAGTCCGGAAACATTTCAAATGGAACACGTCACCGGTAGACTATGATGCTTTCTATATGGTCATGTTTGATCTGTGGCATCGACGAAACTCCATTAGGCCACTTCAGGTTACCTCTTCCATTCATAGTCAATAAAAAAATTTCCTTGCCCACTTTCTCTTCGGTAAATTGAACTTGTATGCAGATTTGTGATGTCTCTCTACACCTATGAAGCAGAAAGCAGATGGGTGTGTTTCACTATTTTACAATTTTTGAAAATTGTGAGACGTTGGACAATATGTAAGAAAAATTGTAGAATTAATTTCCAGCAAAATAAATAAACAAACGAGATTTCGACAATTTTAAGGTAGGACTGTGTCTGTGGGAAAATGAAATAGGGTTAAGCTCCGGACACTATCCATCTTGTTCCATCTCCAATTCCACTAGATTCATTCATCTTCCGTTCCTAATCCCACCCCAGTTAGAAAGTCGGCTGCTTTTCTCAAGTACGGACTTCTCGGCAGCCTTTGTTGGTTACGTTACTGCCGCCGGTTACGTTACTTACGGTATGTGCTACATATATATATATATGAATGTGGAAGGGAAATGTTATTCAGTGTCCATTTCATTTGAATGAGTTTCGCGTTTTACAATTCGCTGTAGAATATACAACTGAAGAACTGGATGAGAGGACCAAAGCATTTAGAGACTCCGCCAATTTCAGTGTTTAGGAATGACGCTTCGCCTCTCGAGGTGAGACATTGTGTTCCTCTTTGTGTCGTGTCATTTTTAAATTATTTTAGTAGCTCTCGATAAAATTATGCATAAACTCAAATGCATTTGCTAGACCTAGACGTCAATTTCATGTCTTTGGGGGAGGGTCAAATTTATTATTCTTGGAGAGTTTTGTGTTTGTGGTTGTTGGTATTTATTTGGATGTGTTTGACTTACTTCGGGTTCCGCAACATATACAGAAATTTCAAGCACTGGTCTATTCCGCTCCACTCGCAGGTTGTCTCTCTACCTCATTTCCTGATGAACTTTGTATTGCATATAATTTGTAGTTAGAACTTCCTCGCCCGGTTTTTTTTTTCTCTTCATCTTATATGCATTTTTATGTGTGTGTATAGTCCCTTCGAAGGCTAATAAATTTTACCTGGATCTCAGAAGAGCTGTAGAGGCACATATACTGGTGAGTCATATGTAGATCCATTAGCGATGACCACTGATGATCAAATTTGCTTAACTACGAAAAAAAAGTAATTTGTGCATTGTATAGTCTTTGTGTAGACTTCACTTCAGCGTCAACATTGGTAAATGTTGTTTCCATGTTGATGGCGGTCATGATTTTTTTTTATGTTACCCTAACATAACATCAATTGCAATTTATTTGTTTAGGAAAATAGTGAGCCATCCTCAGAGAAGCTTTTGCCAGATTTACGTCCAATGGAGAAAGATATTTTTACGCTTGCCCTTGATTTGAATGAAGCTCTGATTCACTCGGACTGAAGGGTAAGATTTCATATATAGCCTAATATCAGAATCATGTTAGCGGGTTACTTACTGGCAACACAACATGTTCGCTCAGTTGTATTTTGTTTGAGAAATAGTTATAGCATGCGCGATATCATCTGAATGCTTCATTTAATTTAAGCTTCGTATGATACTTGATGAAATGTGTTATGTTGAACTACGTAGCGCGATCGAGGGTAGCCAAACGTTCAGAAGGCCCGGTGTAGATGCTTTTTTGGAGCAGCTTGCACAGTTTTATGAGTTTGTTGTCTACTCAGACCAGCAGAGTATGGTATGGTGGCATCATGGTCTCTTTTTTATGTTTTAATCTCCTTCATCGTACATGATTTGTTAAATATTTCACTTTACTTTTTTGGGGTATAGTATGTCGATCCAATTATTGAACACCTTGATCAGAAAGGCTCAATTCGCTATAAGCTCTCAAGAGATGCAACTAAATATCAATCTGGGAAACATTATCGAGTAGGTCAAACTCATAAGTGATCAACCTAAATTAGACCGGATTCCTTTTTACGGCTTTTAGACACTAATCAAACAGTTTTTGCCTTTTTGTTTATCCTCGTGCAACAGGACCTATCAAAGTTGAACAGAGACCCTGCAAAAATTATTTACGTAAGTGAACATGCACTGGAGTTGAGTCTTCAACCAGAGAACTGTGTACAAATAAAACCCTGGAAGCTCGAACTTCGAACCGGATGACACCACTCTCATTGATCTGATTCGGTTTCTTGAAAGTATGAAAGTACACCACTTCCTACATTAAACTCCCTTTTTGCTGTGCTTCTAACTCGTTGCATTTCTTTCCAATGCAGTTGTAGCACGTCAAACCCCAGCTGATGTAAAACCGGTCATTGCTTCATACCCAGGACACGACATAGCAACTGAATTTTTTAAACGCTCAAAAGAGCACCAACGGTAAGCCATACTTGCTATACAGGCTTCTTTTAACGGAAAACTGATGCATGTTTAACGAACTAATGTGCATGTTTTGGACATAAACAGACAGATTCTAGACCAAAGGCAGCACGGTCGTCTCAGACTACAGCAATCCCAATACTGCTCGTAGCACACCATCTATCCATTTCAGCTACAAAGATTATGCTGGTTTAGCAACTTTTGAGCTTTGTAACAGGTTTTTGCTGTTTTACTTCAATAGAAATTGTGCAAGTGAGCCTCAATGATATGTTCCATTCCAACCACAATTTAGTCAACTTTAATGGATTAATTCCCAGATCTGGAATATCATTTATGATTTAACCATCACGTTTGAAACTATATGTCATCCCAATTATTTACTATAATACAGTGCACGATTTTGAACAAAATTTTAATTTATAGAACTAAATGATATTAAGAATTTTTTAATTTTTATATTATTAATGTCAAAATTGACATCTTTTTGCTTTGTCCAACTTTAATGACCTTTAGTTAAACCAAGTTGAGCAATCTGTGGGGACCATTTATAACACAAAACTAAATATGCTCTGCTCAGCTGTTCAACAGTAAATTATCAAATTAACTAATGAGGGCTAAACCGTCATTCCCATTCCGCACATCCTTAGCTTCACGATCCCAACTAAATCAAAACCACAAATTAATTAACCCGTTTACTTTGTTATGTCGTTGACTCCGTTGACCATGTCGTACCGCCTCCGTTAACCACCGTCGCCGCCGCCGTAACTCGGACAACCACATTTAATAAGAATAGCAGAACCCCCAATTAAAGGAAAATTAATCAAACCAATAAATAAACGAAGAGGAATTTGTGTGAAATTTGTTCCGTAACTAACCCTAATCCTAATCTTTACCTTTACGCACTCCGAGAGTAATTAGTAAAAACAAATTCATTTTCGATTCAATAATTTATTTATTTAATTGGTCGTCTTTATTACAGAGAGATAGAAATGAAATTGAAATTGTAAGAAATTAGTTTACTTTGTTTTCTTTCTTTCTAGAATTACCAGCTCGTGTGAAGGTC
>JAWWMW010002024.1:28899-45049 GCA_035048345.1 Echeveria elegans
CCCTCTGAGTCAAGCATTCATTCATCTTCTGAGCCAAAAATATTGCCACACACGAGCATGACTTCATAATGCTCTCAATATTTATATATCAATGTGGAAGTGAAATATTATTCGATGTTCATTTCATTTCATTTGTATGAGTTTTGTGTTTTTACAATTCACTGTAGAATATACAACTGAGGAAGTGGATGAGAGGGCCAAAGCATTTAGAGCCTCCGCAAATTTCAGTGTTAAGAATGACGCTTCACCTATCGAGGTGAGAAATCCATTCATAGATCGTGGTGATAGCTATTGTTTAAATTATGTGAAAACCGAAATGCATTTGCCAGACCTAGGCGTAGATTTTGTGTCTGTGGTGGAAGGTCGCATTTATTCGCGGAGTGTTCTGTGTTCATGGTCGTTGGATCTTTATTTGGATGTGTATATGACTTACTTCGGGTTCCGCACTGTATACAGAAATTTCAAGCACTGGTCTATTCGGCTCCACTCGCGGGTTGTCTCTCTACTTCATTTCCTGATGAACTTTGTATTGCATATAATTTTGTTAGAACTTCCTCGCCAGTATTTTTATTGATCTAAATTGTTTTTTTATGCGTGTCTAGTCCCCTCAAAAGCTATCGAGCTTTACCTGGATCTGAGAAGAGCTGTAGAGGCACATATACGGGTGAGCCATATGTAGATTCGTTAACAATGAGCGCTGTTCATCAAATTTGCTTGACAATGAAAACATTAATTTATGGATTGCATTGTGTTTGTGTACACTTTACTTCAGCATCGACATTGGCAAATTTGGTTTCCACTTTGATGGTGGTCATGGCTTTATTTCTTCTGTTTCCATAACATAACATCACTTTGCATTGTGTTTTTGTAGGAATATACCGAGCCATCCTCAGATAAGCTTCTGCCAGATTTACGTCCCATGGAGAAAAATGTTTTCACGCTTGTTCTTGATTTAAATGAAACTCTGATTTACTCTGACTGGAAGGTAGGATTTCAGATAAGCTAATATCATAATCATTTCAGCAGATTACCAACTTACAATACAAAATTTTATCTCAATATGTTTTTTTTGGAGCATAATATCATAATGATATGTGTTCTGTTAAATTAAGTAGCGTGATCGAGGGTGGCAAACATTCAAAAGGCCTGGCGTAGATGCTTTTTTGGAGCAGCTTGCACAGTTTTATGAGATTGTTGTTTATTCAGACCAGCAGAGTATGGTACGGTGACGCCATGTTCTCTTTTCATGCCTTTCGTTTTAAGCTTCATCGTATATGAATTGCTATATGTTTCACTCAGTTTTTTTTTTCTGTTTGGGCTATAGTATGTGGATCCAATTATTGAACGCCTTGATCAGAAAGGCTTAATTCGCTATAAACTCTCAAGAGATGCAACTAAATATCAAAATGGGAAACATTATCGGGTGAGTCAAACTCATAATTGATCAAACTAAACTAAATTAGATTCCTTGTGCAGCTTTTAGACACTAACTAAGCAGTTTTTTTTGGCGTTTTGGTTATGCTCGTGCAACAGGACTTATCAAAGTTGAACCGGGACCCTGCAAAAATTCTTTACGTAAGTGGACATGCACTGGAGTCTAGTCTTCAGCCAGAGAATTGTGTACAAATAAAACCCTGGAAGCTTGAACCGGATGACACAACTCTAATTGATCTTATTCCGTTTCTCGAATGTATACAACTACACACCAATCCCTACTTTAAACTCTCTTGTTGCCGTGTTTCTCAATCGTTGCATTTCTTTTCACTGCAGTTGTAGCACGGCAAAAACCAGCAGACATAAGACCAGTACTTGCTTCATACCAAGGATACGACATAGCAACCGAATTCCTTAAACGCTCAAAAGAGCACCAACGGTAATACCCCACATTCAACACTTTGCTATACATGTTATATACTATACACACTTAGTTTAACGGCAAACTGATGCATGCATATCGAACTAATGTGAATGTTTTTGGACATCAACAGACGGATTTTAGACCAAAGGCAGCACGGCCGTCTCAGACTACACTAGTACCGGAACTGCTCCAAACACCATCTATCCATTTCAGGTTTCATCTACAAAGCTTATGTTGCTTTAGCAGCATTGAGCTTTGTAAAATTATTTTGCTGTTTTGTTTCAATAACAATTATGTAATTGAGTCTCAATGATCTTGTGCAACCACTGTTGAGTCAACTTTAATGGATTGATTCCCAGATCTGGAAATTTCATTAAATTTCAATTTGGATAAAATATTCTCTGATTTTGAACACAATTTTAATTTGTACAATTAAATGAGTATTTGAATAACATTTTTTTATTTTAATAATATCAAAACTGCAATCTTTTTGCTTTGTCCAACTTTAATGACCTTTTAGTTAAACCAAGTTAAGCAATCAGTGGGACCATTTATACCACAAAATTAAATATGCACTGCTCAGCTGTTCAACTGTAATTAATCAAAATTAACCTACGTAGGACCGAGGGCTAAATCGTCACTTGACGTTCCAAACATCCTTAGCTTCACCATCCAAATAATCAAAACCACAAATTAATTAACCGTTTACTTTCTTTGATCCGTTGACCTCCGTCGACCTTGACCATGTCATGTCTCCGCCACAAGCCACCGTCGATGTTAATCGTACACCCACATTTAATTAAGATCACAGAAACCCCAATTAAGGAAAATTAATCAAACCAATAAATAAAAAAGGGGGAATTTGTGTGAAATTTGTTCCGTAACTAACCGTAATCCCATCTTTACCTGTACGCACTCCGACAATAATTAGTAAAATCAAAATTCAATTTCAATCCAATAATTTATTTATTTGGTCGTATTTATTACAGAGAAATTGAAATGAAATTGAAATTGTAAGAAATTAGTTTACTTTATTTTTCTTTCTTTCTAGAATTACCAGCTCGTGTGAAGGTCCCAAGAAAAGCTAAGTGGCGATCTGGGTTTCGTTTACTTCAATACAAAATCATTGCTGCTGTTCCTGCTGCTCATTTTCTCAAGTGGGTTTTCTTTTTAATTAGGGTTTTGATTTGTTGTGTTAATCAAAATTTGTTTTTTTGTTTAAGATAATTGTTTTTTCCTGTTTTGTTTTGGATGGATGCTGGAACAGTAGATTGGGATTTAGGGTTTGAAAAAATGTTGGTGCTTTCTTTCGATCATTGTTTATATGTTGGGGATTTTGTTGTTTTGATTAATCTAGTGTTTGACTGTGTATTGGGGTTTTAAAAATTTGGATTTTGGGGTTAGATTTTTGTAGCTTAAAAAAGTGTGGTTAGATTCAGATTTGAGTATAGTTGAGCTGATAGATTTTGAGTTGGTCCTGAATTTGAATTCCTAGGGTTATGTAGGAGTGAGATCTGGGAAGATTTTGTAACCATTGATGCTCGTGGTTTGTCGTTTTGGTTGTAGGAGTTCAAGGTGGAGCAAGTTGGCTGAGTTAGGATCTAGAAATGGAGGAAGCGTCGAGAGCTAAAGAGAAAGCTGAGAAGTTGTATGGGGAGCGGAATTTAGTGGGTGCGAAGTATTATGCATTAAAGGCTCAATCTTTGTGTCCGGGGTTGGATGGTGTGTCACAGATGGTGACTACTTTTAATGTTTATTTAGCTTCTGAAGCTCGAGTCAATGGGGAGATTGACTACTATTCTATACTTGGACTGAAGCCGACTGCTGATGATAGTAAAGTTAAGAAACAGTACAAGAAGATGGCAGTGTTGCTTCACCCTGATAAGAATAAGTGTGTTGGAGCTGATGGGGCTTTCAGGCTTGTATCTGAAGCTTGGAGTTTGTTATCTGACCGAGTGAAGCGGAGTGCTTATGATATGCGGAGAAACAAGCAGTTGCTGTCTCAGACTAGCTTGACCGGCTTGTCCTCAGTTCATGGAAATGGAGTCTCTCACTTTGACCATAGTTACGTTCCTCCTCCTGTTCCGCATCACAGGCTCGATACATTCTGGACAGTGTGTACTAGTTGTAAAGTGCAGTACGAGTACCTCCGCAAGTATTTGAACAAGAAACTCTCTTGTAAGAATTGTAGGGGCGTGTTCATGGCTGTGGAAACTGGGGTGGCTCCCGTCAATAGTTCTTATACATGGTCTCCTATGCTGCAAACTAATGGATATGCCAGTAATGGTGTTAACGGGGTTTCGTATTATCCAACCAATTCTGTATTGTATACAGGAAATGAGGTACATTTAGGCCATGGTTCAGATTATTGTTCGAATATGTCGTTTCAGTGGAGCTCAGGTTCTAAGTCTTCACATGGTGTTGTGATCCCCAATGGATTTTCTACCATATCTACTGATGCAATGTACAAGACCAATGGCACAGTCAAAGTCAAGTCAAAAGAGAAGCGGAAGTTTGCTCATATGCATAAAAATTCTATGAAGGCGGCTACAGCTCCAGTACAGATCACATCCAGTTCCGCAACTGTGTACCAAAACCCGTTACTCACAAAAAACGGGAAGATTGACAAGAGAAGAAAAGTTGATACAATAGCTTTTGTAAAGAGTTTGTTTGAAGATACAGGGTCGAACTCGGACATTCCCTGCGAAGTGAAGCCACCCAATGCCGTTATTGGTGCAACAGTTGACCATATTTTAAAAGCCCCTGTATTAAGTGAACCCCAAGTTAGGCGTCATCCTGTTGCAATTCCACCCCAATTGGATATCAGGAAGATACTAGTAGACAAAGCAAAAGCACAGATCACAAAGAAACTGGATGAGATGAGGTTAGCTGCTGAAGCTTCTGCTGTTGCCACTGCAGCCTCTGCTGCTGCTAACAATAATATCGTGCAGCTTCCTGAAAGCATGAAGCCAGTGGAACTTGATACAAAAAGTGAACCCATATCAATTAATGTCCCAGATCCTGACTTTCATGATTTTGACAGTGATAGAACAGAGCAGTGCTTTCAAGCCAAGCAAATTTGGGCTCTGTATGATGAAGAAGACGGCATGCCTCGTTTGTACTGCATGATTCGTCAGGTCATATCGCTTGATCCGTTTAAGATGCACATCACCTACTTAAACTCTAGAACTTCTAGTGAATTTGGTTCGGTGAACTGGGTCGGTGCTGGGTTTACTAAATCTTGTGGAAAGTTCAAAGCAATGCACTCGGACGTTGTTGACCAAGTAAACATATTTTCTCATGTTTTAAGTCAAGAGATCAAAGCTGGACGAGGAGGCTGTGTCCGGATTTATCCAAAAACAGGTGATATCTGGGCAATATACCGTAACTGGTCAGCTGATTGGGATAGCTCGACACCAGATGAAGTGAGGCGGCAGTATGACATGGTGGAGATTGTTTCTGACTACAACGAAGGGGTTTCCATTCGCCCTCTTACAAAATTGGAAGGCTATAACACGGTCTACAGAAAGTTAGAGGATATTAATGCTATTCGCCGTGTTCCTAAACAAGAAATGTTTTGCTTTTCTCACCAAGTACCCTCTTGCCTATTAGAAGGGGTTATTGCCTGTGGCTTACCAGATGGGTGTTGGGATCTCGACCCTGCTGCTACACCAGATGACCTGCTGCGCCCTGTGAAACAGCCAAAATCGACAGACGAACATAAATCAAACTTAGTGCCAATGGTTCTAGGACTTCATCATGTTAATGAACAAGTTGTGGTGGGTTACGACGGAACTACACAACCAGCCTTAGAAGATGTTCATATTGCAAATACTCGAGCTGCGCAGAAAGTTAATTGTCATGCGAAAGCAAAGCAGGATGACTCTCGTGAGAAGAGCGAGCAGGCTGCTCCAGAACCTCCGCAAATTTTGAATGAGATGTGTCATGATTCTAGTTTGAAGGATGAACTAGTTGCTGTGCAAAGGATTGAAGCTGAGTGCTCAATTGGAATGGGTAAGAGTGGAGCTGAATCAATATCTGATTTGAATCAGGATAATCAACTTCTTTGCTCGAATGAAAAGTGTCATTATGGAACCGAAACTTGACTTGGAAGTGAACCTGAACCAACCACAACTCCCTGATGAACAACCTGCAAGCGCTTCAATCTTATTTTGATGTTGGCCACCACAATCACTTTCAATATCGGCATGCTATCCAAGAACCTTAGTTAAATCCTGGAGTGAGACAAAATCAGCATTCCTACCCCCAATGATCACACTGATCAATCACCAGGATCATATTCAAACTGTGAAGCCCGGACAAACCCATGCTGGAAACCAACATGTGACCGTTGATGAACCAAAACTAGTATTGAAGCAAGACAACCTTCATTGGGCTCTTCAACCACCACCGGCTGAGGAAAAACAACTCCTACTCTCAGAAGCTGAGCAAATTGAGTTATTATGCCGGTTCTAATATTATTTGAAGAACAGGGGATGATGGAGCGGTAACTGTAAAATATACCTACCTTACATGGGTTACAACAAAGCAAAAGACGAAAAATCTTTAGAAAAAAGTGAGGAAAAGAAAATTTAAAGAAAAATGATTTTCTTTTGAAAAAGTTGTAAGAAAATTTTGATCTCATTTTGTTTATTTTTTTCATTTTTTTTTTTTACAACTAAACACACATTTCATTTTCACTTAATTTTTTTTAAAATTTTTTTTTCCTCACAACCAAACAGAACCTTATTGTCCGAAGATAATCATTTAATTATTGACATCAGTTGGTATTGTGATACTGCAGTGTCTGTGCCGGAACTTGGGTGTTTGTCCTCCTCCTTGAGCAGCCCTTTGTGGTTACAAAATTAGAATTTTATATTCGAAAGTGTATTTCATCCATGCACCAAAAGATGGAGCAGACAACGTGCTGACGTAATCAAACAAGTATAAATGGAAAACCGGAAGCAAAACCCAAATAATGAAAAGTCATACAGTTACTATTATTTTCTTGTTCAAAGCACTTGAAATGTTAATGAAGTTAACCAAACTAAGCCATATTGATTTTGATAACTTCCCACCAAAAATTTCAAGGCTTCAGCTCCTGTAGTTTGAAGTTCAATCTTGTGGCAGATCATAACCGATTATCTTTGATATAGTTCCCTGAAGATCTTTCCTCAAGCATCGGCTCGAGTTCTTCTGCATACATTTGCACAAAAGAGTAAACATAAAAATTCACAATCATAAATTTACAAAAATGTGTATGCAACCAAGACAGCAAACTAATATGGATGGAAATTAACGATGCGAGTCGAGGTACCAGATTATACTAAGAAACATTTTCACCGGGAGTCTGTAACTCTGTATTGCTTATTAAAGAATGTTAAGTTTCTTCGCATCCACATGACAAGAGTGCCTAACCAGAGTTAACTTACAGCTGGTGCTTTTCCAAGCTGCGCATTGTGTTTAGCTTTGGACGCATCTTTCTCAGGCTTGGCACCCGTTTTTTTTATAATTTCTGGTTTTATTGAATATCACTGTGAAACCATCTGCAGATGTTGGATCATTGACATCCCATTCGCCAAATTTGGGCAAGGGTTGACCTTTTTCCTTTTCAAAACATGAAATACAAACACTTTTGTTACCGAAATATGCACGACTATTTGGACCAGAAAGTAGAGAACTGATCAATTGAATTATGAGTATAAACTATCTCAACCATCATTGTCTCTTTTCATAAATGATAAGGCGTTGGTTACTCAACCGAGCATTCAATGTTACAGGGATTTGTTAACCTAAGTAACTAACACTAACCTAGCATTCCAGACAAACTCACAAACACGACAATGCCAGCAACTTCACTTCACCATCAAGATTCCTTTCCATTCCATTACGATGACAAAAACAAGAATGGACTCTAAACAAATTTTTTTCTTGCACTTGATTCTCTTTTCTGAATGAATGGAATAGCAGCCTTTTCATCATAAAAAAAACAAATCTTACAATGTTCTGGAACAACCATAGAAATCAACTTATAGCGCAATACACCCAAAGAAGTCCAGGATGGAACAAGTTATAGCTGGAGAATGTAAGAACAAATAAAAAATGACAACCCCTGTTTGGGAAAGTTAAGATAAAGCCCTAAGACTTAATCAATGCAAAGCTGAAAACTTTAATGTAGGGCATGTGCACCGGTGCTTATTTCCTAGCATCTCCTACAGTCCTGCCTAAGCTCAGTTTGGTTGTGAGGAAAAGGAGAGAAAATAAAAAATTAAAAAAAATTGAATGAAAATAAAATATATATTTGATTATAAGGAAAAAAGTAAAAAAAATAAACAAAATGAGATCAAATTTTTCTTACAACTTTTTTATAAAAAAATTATTTTTTATTAAATTTTATTTTCCTCACTTTTTTCCACAATCATATAAAGTCAAAAAGATGAGAAGGTGGTATGAATAACTGAGAAGCTTGAGCCTAGCCTTTGAGGGCTGAGGCACGTGATGAATTGGTTTAGTAGGACTTAAAAGAGCTAGAGAGGTGAGGAGGGTACATAAGTGTGAGTGGAGAATTTCTGCTGGTACTAGTAAATACTCTCTCAGTTTCATTTTATTGTGGGTTGGGCACAAAAAATTTTTTTAATAAAAAGTTATGTGAGGAAAAATAAGTAAGAAAATGAATAAAAAATAAATAGATCAGAAAGAATGTAAATTTATGGGTAGAATTATTTTATTTAAAAAAATATGAATTATATTTTGAGACGTATTAAAAAAATTGCAAAAAGATAACTTCAAACAACACATCAAACCACAGTTCCCTATACTCACATAACCCGAGTAGTATTATCATAACCCCATCTTTTTGTTTAAAGAAAAAAACCAGGACCAGTCCATGTCACAAATTAGCGCACATTTATTTCGTTGCTAACTCACCAAACAATTTGCAATCATTCTCACACTCATCATCTATTTCAATCATTGTTGAGTTCGTGAGCTCAGTTGGTATCAAAGAGATAAGGGTAATTATGGTTGTGAAGGTATTCGGACCGTCCTACGCTTCCACAAAGCGAGTCATCCTCTGTCTCGTCGAGAAGCAGATTGAATTTGAAACTGTCCCTGTGGATATCATCAAGGGCGAGCATAAGCTTCCTCACTTCCTCAAGCTCCAGGTACACACAGCAACATAATATGTGTTCCAGTTGCACCATCCATTTATCTGTTGTCAATTCTCCATTGCAATTTTAATGTCGTTCTGTTTGTGTTGTTTGTTTGCTTGATGTACGTGACTTTCGACAGCCTTTTGGTGCGGTTCCTGTGACTGTTGATGGAGATTACAAGCTTTTCGGTATGTACCCTGCTCATTAAGTTCATATGTGCATTTTCAATGCTTTATTTAGTAATTATTAGATTCAGAATCGCCGTGTTCATCACATCCAAAACTTTTGATTAAAATGTCTCAAATCGACTAGTTAATAACTAGCATGTATATATATATATATTTAATCCTGTCTCGGGACAATATTCAGACAAGTCTATGACTTTTTAGCTTTTTTTGTGTGTTAGAAATATTCACTTAGGTAGAGGAGGTTTCGGAAGAAGTTTCGAATCATTGCAAACCAATAGATTTTTGTTATCGTTAGTCCTGTGACTGAATGAATGCATTGGTGTAGAGTCCAGGGCCATCCTGAGGTACTATTCGGAAAAATACAAGTCCCAAGGGACTAATCTACTAGGGAATACCATCGAGGAGAGGGGATTAGTTGAGCAATGGCTAGAAGTTGAAGCTCAGAACTTCCATCCACCAATATACAATTTGGTGCTTCATATCATGTTCAGTCCGCTACTAGGCTTTCCTCGTGATGACAATGTTGTCCAAGAGAGCGAAGAGAAGCTTGTAAAGGTACTTGATGTTTACGAGGAGAGGCTAGCAGAGAGCAGCTACTTGGCTGGAGATTTCTTCAGCCTGGCTGATCTCACTCACATTCCTTTCACTAGCTACCTTTTTGGTATTGGCAAGGAGTATCTGATTAGGGACAGGAAGCACGTCGGCGAGTGGTGGGATCGCATTAGCAGCAGACCGTCGTGGAAGAAAGTTCAACAACTCTCTTGATGCATCCATGAACAATGAATGCTTTGGTGCGGTTCCCGGTGATGTTTTTCCATGTCTATATTTCTCTCAAATCTTGTGACAGACTTCTCTTGCGAATAAAAATTTTAGACAGTATGCTACTGGGCTATAGGAAATGTAACTGTCTGAATCTGAAGAAGGTGATTGATAAAGTAGTGCCACTCTTTCTTTAACGACGATTGATAAACGGATGAACTGCTAGTATATATAACAATGAAAATTGGACAAAATCTCTAATTTTGTTGTTAATTATAGTTGGAGAATAAAACAAAATAGAAATAAGATAAAATAAATTATAAATTATAAATTATAAATTTAGAAATTCAAATGTATAAATTAAAATTTTAAAATTGTGCGGAATACATCGAAAAATATGAAGGAAATCGAATGGAGGCATCAGAATAAAAATACTTTAAAATTTTAAAAAATAAAACTAGATCATTAAACGTTGAGAACAATATCGAGAATCGAACGGAGATATAAATAAAAACGTATGTTCATGCTGCGGTTCCGTCGGAATGACGGCTCACCTCTAGTATATATCTAAATCTATAAAAGAATAGGGAAAATGATGTTTAACCAAACTTAAAATTATAATTTTATCTCTCTTCATAATTTCAACCTCTTTATCATTAATTACAAATATGCCATTTAAATGAAAGATAACGTGCTCAATCTGGCCTATTAAATAAAATTTAAAAACTTAAAATTGAAAATATTAAAAATAAACAGTTAAAAATAAAATATTAAAAAATAAAATCAAAAATAAAAGAATTAAGCGGAAAACATTTAATATTTTTAGATAAATTAAATGGAGACACGAGAAAAATTTCCGTCAAATGACGGAAGCGCAGCTAGTATATATATAAGAGTTTGAATTAATGTCTACACGAGCACGAGATGGTGTAAGACAGCCACTCCTTATACCGATAAGCATAGTACTACTTTACAACATTTTATCATATAAGATTTATAGTCATTACACAATTTCGGACAGGAGAGCACAGTTTGCAAGTCTCTCTAGTCTGCTATTCGGTTCCTCCAAACACAATTATTTTGACGAATTGAGAGATAAGGAAAAAACAAAACTGATAAATGATCATCAGAACTACCTATTATCAGCCTCAATAGTATTGCACCTCGCAACAAAGCTTCTAGATGTCGTCTTTGTCTAAGCTAAGCACCTCAGGCACTGTGCTCATCAAGGGATCTTGAACTTGGACTGCTAGCATCCTCAGAATCGCTATTTTCTGGTTTAGTATCACTCTCAATTCTCAAATCCTTGTATGCTCCAGTTGTTAAGCTGGCAATGGATGGAGCAGAACTTTCACTTTCTTTGGTAATTTCTTCACCATTGGTGTTTAATCCTTTACTTGGATTTGTAGCCATAACCACATCTATAACGTCTGAAGATTCCACTGCTTCAGTGTTGTTTATTGATTGATCACTTATTTTGCCATCTGGATTAGAGCTGGAGTGACTGCCTAGCTTATTGTTACCCACTCTCTCAACTTCTTCTGATTTGACATTTGATTCCCCATTCAGTTGCTCCTTTGGCTTGTCATCATGGCTAATTCTGCCGACTACATCTGGATTTACTCCTGGATTATATTCCAAAGCCAACAACTGGTTCGCACAGTTTCCTGATGTGCTGCTGGACATTATTCGAGCCGGAGGCATGTCGTGATCATGCTGCCCTTCATAAGTAGTAACGACTAGTTTAGCATCATGCGATGCCCTCTCAACGTGTTTCTTGACTGGGCATCCAGCTGTTGAGCACCTGTAGTAACTCCTGTGTAAACATGAAACTAGATATGATTATGCTGAAGCTTAAAAACTGGTACGTTTTCGGATGGTAAAATCATCCCATATACATGGCTTCTATGTGTATTATAAATGTAGCACAATGATGCCAACTGAGTTCAGTAGCTCAGGATACTACACATAATATTCTTTTTTTAAAGGAGGAACAGCAATCCTATGCAGCACAGATACTACACAAAGTATGTCAATCAGACAGTTAGGAAACCTCAGTAATTTGTGCTCGACAGTTTCAGTTTGAAGAGACCCAAACATGAATGTTCCAAGATAAACGATCACGTATCAGTATCCAAAATTTTGAATATCCATGTAACCAAAGATAAATGATAGTTCTTTAAATATATTGGTAAAGTAGTGAGCTTTTATTATTTCCAGCTTTACGTAGTGATTAAATATACCTGGGATTGGGGTTGCCTTTGACAAACTTTTGACCATACTTGCGCCATCGATACCCATCATTCACCATATCGACTTCACTCACCATTTTCTGAACATGGCGTGTGTCCATTGTTGCCCTGTCTTCTATGACTGGTTCAAGCTGTCTTGGTTCTCTCTTTCTGTTTCAGTCATTTCGTTCAACAGTAAGTAAGCATAGACTGTATCTTTATCTTAATATACATTAGCAACGTAAAAAACAGAAACATACTGTCTCTTCGACTCTGGCGTGCCATCTTTGCCAACATTGTCTTTTGGCTTAGTCAATTGTGTGACCACATGCTGCTTTCGATCAGGGATTACAACAGTAAGAGGCATCGGCAAGCTTAGCTGGTCAGCAGGTTTAGCCAGCTGATGAGCAGCCGCAGAGGTTTTCTCTTCGAAGACAGAAAAATTGCAGTATAAGTTTTATACAGTGTCTAAGTAATGGCAACTACTCAAGTCACAATATAAACTGGGAACAGGCATACCACCTGAAATGACAGCACTGGGGACATCCATCACACCTTCCTTAGGAACCACGGTACAGCTAACTGTGACTGGCAGGCTCAGTTGAGTTCTGGGATGATCATGATCACCAAATAAGAGTGTATCAGTTATCTGCCCGTCATGGGAGCGTTCCACTTGCTTCTTCACTTGGCAGTCTGGGTAGGTACACCTGTAATAGCTCCGAACAAATTTGTTACCCTTCACATGCTTCTGTCCATACTTCCGCCAGCTGTATCCATCTGCAGGACCTTTCTCTGGTGTCACAATTTGAGTGGTACCTTCTTGATCAGATCGCAGTGCAAGCATGCGAGATTCAGGGCTGACTGTTTCATCTAGCTCAGAAGCCATTTCACGGCGTAGACTTTCTTCAGTAGCAACCATGATTCTACTTATACTTATAATAATAACACAACATCAGCCAATAGCCTGGGTTTACATCGCCTTTTGAGTGCTTTTTGCACCAATTGCGTAACTGAGATGAGAACTGAAATTGGTCAAAAACTTGAGCAATATGAGACTTCAGCGAACACATGAAAAACAGACTTGAGACAAGTAAGCTGGAATTTGAGATGATAGCGAATAAAAAATATGAGGGGTCCTTTTTTTTACATTTATTTACAATACTGGAGGCTAAAGTCCGTGAACTGTCTTCCTCGAGAGAATTCCTTCAATTCTATAAGTTCACTTAATAAAAGTCACTAGTGCAAACGTAACCATGCGTGTTTTATTTAATAAATCATCCGTCTGAAGAAATAAGACTCAAATGCTTTCAGACAAATAGATACAGATTCTCTCTCTTCAGTATTCTTGTATTGTCGTCCTTTGTGTGGTATCACACATCTTATGTTTATGATATAACTATTTTTTCTAAAACAAAAGTCAGCAAAACAAATGTGATGCATTGTGAATATGACATGACAAATTAAAATCATGTAACAAGATTCACTTGTTGAAGGTTCACTTTCAGTTTATTTCATTCAATGAAGACCGGCACAGCACATTACTAGAAAATCTTCCTCATCGGAGCAGATATATGAGCATAACAATTTTCAGTTCTACCTCGATATAGAAACAACTCCGTTACCCGTCGTATATGCATAAATCCATATCAAACATTTACCAGAAAAATCACAACCCAAATCAAGCACATCACACATCATTTGCTTGAAAAACAACATCAATTACTAAACAGAACAGAAATGCATACCTAGCTTTGACTCAAACAATATAGCACGCTGCCCTAAAGGTCTAGTAGGAATTAGTGGAGGAGAAACGTCAATATTTTTGTACTACTACACTCGATAAATTTCAGCCGTCCGATTGTGCGTTCTTTTTCATTGCTTGCAAAATCCGCCATCCAATCAGGGTTGGTTATGTGATGACCCGGCATGGAATTTTCATCGTTATCCATATGTTTACAGTATCCTTTGGGAAAAGTAAAAAAGGGAAGCAAGCAGCTAGATTTGTGCATATATCTTCATGTTTTTTACCATAATGATAGCGGATAATAATGCTTTCTTTGGTTCAGTTTTTTCCATTTACTAGAACAAAGACAAAAACAAAAATATCAAGTCTTTTTTTCCTGCCTACTAATATGGATGGCATCATTGGCGTGCTAGGTATAAACCTTTGCCAAAGAAAAAGACCACAGTAGCACGCACAAGACATTTTTCATTTGTCTCTGCATATCCAAGTCACTCCGCTCATAATGGATTTAGTCTTTGCTCAAAACCAATCCAAAACAAATCGAAGATCCTCAAATCTAAAGCCTATTAAAATTCTTAATATCTTTCTAAGACTTCAGATAGAAGCCACTCACCATCCATATGACTAAAAGAGAAACCAAATCCACAAAAAACCTTCCATATGAATTAATCAAACAACACCCGCACAAACTCATGTCCATTTAGCCACCTCGCGAACACTAGCTGTATCCCTCGGCCACTCCGGGGATCAGTAAAAACATCGAACACATCACAAAACTGCAGATTATATTTACCATGACCACGACCAAGACCATCACCTAAATAACCCCTCTTCCATCTAGGCCTCCAAAACAAACCATATTCAAATTTGAAATTGATATATAGTTAACAGCCATCAAAAAATCGGAATCCAGAATTACTCAAAAGCAAATCAAAAAATCCTAAATTTACTTCCTTTTGAAGTAACCAGATAAACCTGACGAACTCCTGAAGAAATCAAACTCACACACAAAATTTCAACAGAAATCAACCAACAACGCCACAATTCACAATCTCAAGCCCCCAAATTCCAACCGCATACTCAAAAAACAACTACAAATCGATCAAATTTCACATAATCAAAGACAATTGAACTGAAATTCATACCTAATAGTGATCAAAACTCGCCGTAAAATCCTCAATCGAACCGCCGTTTCAACACCAAACCGCAGCAGCTACTGCAAACTCCCGTCGTCCATCCATAGTAGCGTGAACTGAAGAAAGAGAGAGAGAGAGAGAGATTTAGAGAAAGAATCGTCTAGCTCAGAGAATCTGTACTACGAGCTCCTCCCCTTTCGTTCGTCTCTGACCTGAGAGCTCCAATCATCTACGTTCACGTCTACCGTACACCTTCTTTTGTTAGTGCATCTTAGCCGTTTGTTTTAGATGAAATGAGATATCAGTCGTTGGATGATGAGCGTCTTTGTAAGAAAATACGTAGAAAAAACCGCAATGCGTATTAATTACAAAGGCTACGTTTCTGAATTCTGAGTATTTTAAGGAGGGGGTTTTTTGTAATACATCTAATCTTAAGGAGTTAACTGAAAAATACTATTATCTACTCCCTCCGTCCTAAAAAGAATTTTACGTTTTGAGTATGGACACGGAGATTAAGAAATTATAAAAAAGTGAAAGTAAGTATGTAATGATTAAAGAAAGAGAGTGTTTGTGTGAGAAAAATGAGTGATTTGGTTAATAATAAATGATGAATGATTGTAAAATGTGAAATAATGAATGAAGAGAGAGAATGCATGTGAGAATAAAAGTGAAATGTGTAGTATTTCATTTTATGAAGTGTATGTTATATTTTAAGACACCCAAAAAGGAAAATGTAAGATACATTATAAAAGAAAGAGCGTAATTTTTTAACATGAATGTAGAAAACAGTTTCACATGTACTTTGTTTACAATTTTTCTTATTTAAAATATTTATTACTGTCGTAGATCGGAATCCAAGCTGGATTATTACTTATTACTGTCGTAAATGTTTATTACTTACATCTAGCTACGCTCCAGTCGCCCCGACGGGAATTTTTTCCGTATTTATATCCGATTCTCCCTAAGTGCTAAATGTTTTTCGCATAATTTTTAATGTTTATTTTTTAAATTTTTTACGTTTTATTTTATACAATTTTTGCTTATATTTTTTCTGTATCTCCACTTGATTACTTTTTTATTTTT
>JAWWMW010002024.1:45149-56965 GCA_035048345.1 Echeveria elegans
AGAGCACTGTGATGAATCCGCAGATCTCAGAGGCAACGGCACTGACATCCTGGCCTGCCCAGTCCTGGGGAGTTTTGCATACAAGCTGATTAGTTTCTTTAAGCTAGACTGCAGTGAAATATCTTATACGGTAAGTTTTAGAGTAACCGCAAAGTCAGTCTACCTTGAACATTATTGCACTAGCAACGATAGTCAGAGTCGTGAACATTACATAGTATATGGGGGATACAATGGCTGCCTTGAATGTGTCCAATGCCTGAAGAGGAATACATTCTGACAATCGGAGCCTCAAAAGTAATTAATGAACATAATATAATTGAGGATGTTCATAAATAGCAGCGTACCTTATTCAGGTAATTCAGCTGTGTGAGAACACATACAACTGCAACGGTAAAAAAGAACCAAGTTTGAGGGAATGCAAGTTGGTTAATTCCTTCCACAGTGAGCTTTATGGCTATTCCAATGGCTTTTACACTCATAACCTACAGGGAATGTCGATTCAATTTTGTTTCATGTAAATCAATTGCAAACACAGACTAAATTCTGAGCAGATGCTGTGGGGAACAACAACAATTCAATTACCGTAACTGCACCCATCAGCGAGCATATTCCTAAGTAAACAAGTACATTTGTTTGCCCATAACGGGCTTCGAAGTACAGCACCAAAGCCAGCACTACAGACACAGTAGCTGCAACATCTACCAAAAATGCTGGAAATACAAACAAGACAGTTAGGCAGGCTTTCAACAGCAAAGAATTCGTGCAATGAACAAATTGATTAGACAGCAGCAGCCCTCTTCAATCCCTTCGTCTTCAATATATAACTCGTACCTGTGAACGCACTTGACAACACCGCTAGTGTCAGCCCCCTTCGCGTTGTCCGACACCACCATCTCAAATATCTTCTGACCTAACGTCCAATTTTATGATTCCTTTCCTCCAAATTCGTGAAGAATAGAAACGAAGACAAACGAGCTTCCGCCTGTTGTCTGACGCTAAAGGTCGCTGCAGTGCATCGCACACCCCCCATCACCATCCGACGGTTCCAATATCGCCACGTGTCTCTGTCACATCCGACGGTTCATCAACAACCCGATCACAAATCGACGAAAGACCATCGCACCACACATTTCACGTGCCATGTTAAATTGAGCCAGTCGACTTCGTTCAAGGCTCATTACTAACGGCCCACAAGGTTTCCATGGCCCATTGGGTTTTGTCGTTTTGTACTAACCGGGGCGTGGTCCCCGATGTCACAGAGACGTGGGACTGATTTTGTCTCCTCATATCATGAAATTAATTTAGCCTGTTAAACCGGATTTAACCACTTAATCTAATTCGATTAACGAAAATGAACAAGAACGAGAACAATGATTAGATTAGATATCCCAAACCGCAAGATCAAAGATCACAGCTCCAACTTAGGTTCCCTTCTGTACATTTCAACTAAAATTGAATTGATCTAAATAGAAAATTTAAAATTAAATAATTAATTATATTTATATATTATTTTTAATTTTTAAAAATATTTTTGATAATAGTGAATATCTCTAGCTTCTATTTATAATTTTAATCTTATAACGTTTTTAAAATAATTTTAAAAATAATAAATATTTATCACCAGAAATAAATTTAATTAAACTGAACAAATCTGAACAGACTTTAATTTAAAGTCAAAAGAACAGACCATTACTGGAGTAATATTCGGGGAACAGGAAAAAAAAAAGACCCCAATCTGAAAAAGATAAGAAGAGCATGATCATCCGACGATTGAGGAGTTGACGTTAGTTAGGGCTGACAAAATAAATTGATTAGTTAAATTATTAATAAATTTTAAATAGATTGATTAGTTGCATTATTAATAGATTTTAAATACTTTAAATAATAATTTTAAATAAATAAATTAATTGGATTATTAATGAATTTTAAATGGATTAAATGATCTAATCTATTTAATAAATATAATTGAATTAAATGGTTCAAACTTAAATTCATTTAATCTATTAAATTTAATTAATTCATTCGATTTTTTTTGATATTACTTTCACACCTCTAACCACCGTCGGTGATGATCACAGGTTTAGAGGTTCTACCATATCCAGATCCAACTTTTTCAATATTCCTAACAACATTGAGACTAGGGTGTCAAAATGAATTGACTAATTAGATTATTAATAGATTTTAAATAGATTAAATGATTCAATTTATTTAATAAATATAATTAAATTAAATGAACCAAACAGATTGAATTGAATTCATTTAATCTGTTAAATTTTATTAATTTATTATTATTTTTTTAATCCAACAAATTAGTTTGACACCAATTAAGACCTTCCACGACTTGACCAAACACCACATGTTTACCATCAAGCCAGTCAGTTTTCTGAGTACAGATAAAGAACTGAGAGCCGTTCGTTCCAGGACCGGCGTTAGCCATGGATAAGATTCCAGGACCAGTGTGTTTCCTGATGAAGTTTTCATCAGCGAATTTGGCACCGTAGATTGAATCACCACCGGTTCCGTTTCCGGCAGTGAAATCGCCACCCTGACACATGAATTCAGGGATCACGCGATGGAAGGATGAGCCTTTGTGGTGAAGTGGTTTGCCGGATCGGCCTACGCCTTTCCCGCCGGTGCAGAGTGCGCGGAAGTTCTCGGCGGTTAGTGGTGTGGTGTCTGCGTAGAGCTCCATCACGATGCGGCCAGTTGGTGCGCCGCCGATTGACATGTCGAAGAAGATTTTAGGGTTCGCCGTCGTCTGGTTTATTGTTGTTTTGATGCCCGGGTTTTGAAAATTGCCTTTGTTTCAAATTTGACGACATGTATACGAGGTTAGGAGAGTTGTGAGATGCGTGAAACCTGTTTGATAAAATGTGTGAGCTGGATTAGTTTGATTTCTGGGTATAGTGCGAATGAGTGTTGGGTCGAAGCGTTGGATGTTTATGATGAGCTGAGAGCGTCGGGTAGGGGTTGTGTCGGATTTGTTTACGTAGGGGGTTGAGCTCAGGTAGTGAGCTGTTTTGATTTCTGATATTATTTTTCTTAAATTAGGTTTGTTTTAGGGTTTGTATCGACTTTGATTTGGTTTTGTGCGTTACCTTGATGCTCAATCACGGTTGTTGTGAAGCTTAGTTTTGCTTATTTTGATAAGTGTTTGAAATGTAGTCTTGGTTGATAAGTGTTTTGGCATTGCTGTATTGTTCCAAAGTTGATGTTGAAGTAACGGTTTTGTATGGAGAGTCTTGGTATTTGTTGATATGTGGTAATTTAATAATGGTGTTATGATGATGCAGGGCCTGTGATTAAAGGATAACATTTGGGACTCAATACAATGAAGAAGGGTGATAAGGCGCTTTTCACAATTTCAGATGATATTCTCCACCCACTGTTCCTCTCAATTCCACGCTTCAATTTTATGTCGAGTTGCTTTCGATTTCAAGGATATGCAAGGATGGTGGAGTTAATAAGAAGATTTTGAAGGGAGACGACAAGTGGGAAATTGGTTACTGCTTAGTACCAAATAATTTCAATTTTTAATTTTCAAAACCAAGTCAACATGCGCCTGTATCCGCTTCATTTGTATCCGTCTCATTTTCGTCGGAACGACGGGTGACAGCTAGTCTTGAGATAAAAATTAAAAATCATTTACGAATGTATTCTTCTTACAAAATAAATAAATAATTTATTTTATTTCTTAGAATTGTCCGCTTAAATTATAAGAAATTCATTTTTTATTAATTGAATACTAAGAAATAAAAAAACTGTCATCTTAGTGGAAGGGTAGCAGTTGCAATTCCCAATCTCAATTTAGGGTTACACCGCCATTCTCGATCTCATCTTTTCGATATGTTGAATCACAGCGCAATCAGATGCCGAAAGATACGGTACGTTCAATTTTGACTTTGCTTGTTTCAATTTCGTCGTATCTGTCTCTGTCTCGTTCGGTTGCTCTTTGCCCTGATTGCAAGCTCATGTGATTTTCGCTTCGATCGTGTTGAAACTGGTTTATTGATCGTGTATGTGGGTTTTTGTGATGAGGATGGAGAATTTTGATGTTTTGGAAAGTAGGAATTTTGAGGATGAATTTAGCTGCTGATCTGATAAAGTTTGTGTTTTTTTATTGACTTTTGATCTGATAGTTGATGCTTCATTTTGGTGAATATGGATTCGGGAGGCGATCGATTGGGTTCGGATTCTGTTAAGTATACTAGAGAAGTAGCAGTTGTCGATAATGATGATTCAGTAGAGGCTGTTGTTGTAACCGGTAATGACGTGGATAGCAGCAGATCATGTGTGAATGAGAGGATAGGTGATCTGGTTGATTCTAGAGATTTGGGTGATGAAGGGAACCGAACTGGGGAACAGTTGGGCTCACCGGGTGTGAATTCTGCGTCTTCTAGTGGTTCTCGAGGGTCGACGCCTAAGAAAGGATATGGGTTGAAGAAATGGAAGCGGTATAGACGGGAGGGTGTGGTTAGAAGTGTTAGTCTCAGTTTGGATACTGGTAAAGTGTTGAAACGAGGTGTCTCTGGCGTCAATGACCCATCGTCGCAGTCGCGTAAATTGGCTGAGCAGGAGGCTGGTGATTTTGTACAGCCTTTGAATAAATTAGGCAATAATTTAGAGGGGCTAAGTTATTTTTCAGCTCAGGCGTCAAGCTCGACAGTATTTGCCATGGGTGCTGTTTCAGAAAATAGTGAGGATCGAAGTAGCAAGTCCTCAACTGCTGCAAGTGCTCCGCGGCACGGAATTGGTATACCTTTGGGTTCTCCAATTTCAGGGGACAAAAAGAAGCCAAAGAATCCAAGTGGAAAAGGTTTCAAAAATTCGACTCAGTTGGGCCAACTATGGGAGAGTCGCACAGATCCCAGCAAGAAACTTAGAGGTGGAGAAAGGGTCAGATATGAGAAAGAAATCTCTCATTCCAGCCTTGAATCTGACTCAAGAAGTTCCAACTTTGTCTTTATACAGACAAGCAACCGGAGGCAAAGTGAGGCGTCCGTGAATTACAATGAAGAGAGTGATGACGATATTCATGGCAAACCTCATTTCACTGATAATCAAATGGCGTATAGCGAAGCAAATGCGCAAGAAGCTGAAGATATTTCGCCTTGTGATTTAGGTGCTGATGACGGAAATCATCAGTCGCCAGATCCCTTGGCTGATTCTATTGGTATTCTCGATTCTGTGTGGGAGGCCCTTGAGAAAGGTTGGTATTCTTGCTTTTACTCCTAACTATTACTCACCTGTGTGTTGCCAGTCGGTATGGCTTGCACCCATTGAACTTGTTTTGGAAATATGTCAAGTAATTCGTACATCTTTTTAGTCGTTTCCTTTAATGATAGTGATACTGAGAAATTCTGTTCCCCACAGCTTTGTTAACTGCTAATTCGTTTTCTGTTGCAGAGCTCCAAAAGTTCAAGGAAATTGGAGCCGAGAGTTATTTCACTTCTTCAGACATTGCCGTGAGTGTAAACTCGTCTGAATATTTGAATGGTGAGAACTTGGCACAAAATGTAAATGGCTCATTAAATTTACTGGAGAAGATATCTTTTCTGGAAAGCACACTGGAAGAAGCAAGAGAGGCTTTGAGGATAAAGGACTTGAAAGTTAGTAATTTGGAGGCCACATTATCAGCGTGTCTGCACGACAGAGATACAAGTAATAAAACACAAGAACAAGAAGCAACCAAAAAGCTTGAATCAGAACTTGAGATCCTCTTTACTCAAAAACTAGAGGCTGATATCAAGTATATCATAACAGCCAATGGATTATCGGATACCAATTTTCTGTTAGCAGAACAGAAGGCTCTTGCAGAGGAGCAGGTAAAATTGGCGACCAGGCTTGAACAAACTGAATGCAAAGTCGGGAAAGTCAAAAGGCAGGCGAAGGAGCTAGAAACATATTCTGCGGATATTGTGGACACTGTGGACACAGAACATGTTAAGAGACGTGTCAGTAAACTTACTTGGTATTCACTTATGCAGCTGCTAATGATACTGATTGCTTTGTGGGCGGTATATCTGCAGCTAATATCTGATTCTGGTGTGGTTGTTCCGACCTGAGGCCTAGAAAGCATTGCTTTTTTCTTTCTTTCAACATGCCCGATCCACTCGCATTCAATTCAAGCTTCCTTTTGTCAAAGCTTTCGGGATCCCAGCACACCTATTTTGATTTCCAGTTTCCTGCTACACGTTTCCTTAGGATTCATAAATATTATTTCATTGTGAGAGATAAGGCATTCTGGTATTGTTGTTTATCCAGTTGCCCTGTATGTCATTCCACGGCATCCAAGTCATGGAGGTTCATTTTTACATTGATGCAACAACCTTGCTGCCCTCAGGTCTACAACTGTTATATGCTTGCGGCCTCATTGACTGTAGGAAGGTTTTGATGTGCCTTTTAGTGTGTGTAATGCGACCAGTTAAGACAGCGTTCATCTTTCCTATAGGGAGGGAACATGTACATGTTTTGCAAGTTAGTGTAATTGTTGATTTTAAAGTTTGCCTCGTGATTCGTGTTGTAATCAGGTACCAATCTGAACCCTTGGCATACAAGACCTAAAAGTGACATTATTGGGAAGGGAAAAAAGTCATCGAATGATTTATTACTATGGAACTCGAAGTCCAGCTGCTAAAACAGTAAAACAGTGTACTGTGTATAGTATTTTGCTAATAGCATCTAGCTCTGTTACTGAAACAGAAGGATAAGGAACAAACTGGTAGTACTAGATGGTAGGCTCTGGAGGAGGATGCATCCTCTTCATCATCACGATGAAATGGTGTCTTGTTCAGATCAACTTGGGTTTCAACTTGAGCTTCTTGTTGACTGCCACAGGCAGCTTGGACAGATGAATTAGCAGAAGTAACAAATGCCAGAGCACAGAGGTTCCAAAATGATGCATATATACACCTTTTTTTTTGTAGGGAACTTAACTATTTATTTTTAAATTAATTAATTCCAGTAATATTAAATTGCAGCAGTAATATCTTCTTATTAATAAAGTGGTAAACCTTGAATTACCGGTTATGTCATAGGGCTACATTTTTGTTCTCAATAAGCTTGAACCATTCCTCCACCCCCTCTCTTCTTGGAGTTACTCCAAATTGTGTGTAAGTTTTGCGCACATATTTTACTGTGCCACGATTAAGAAAGTGAAATGTTTTGTATTCAGAAAAATCATCAACTGATTTATTATTGCTGATCTTTTAATTCCAACTGACTGACTAATCATATACAGAAATTCAACGATAAAGACTAGTAGAAAGTAGGAGCATAGAAAGCCTGAGGTAACACTAGTGCATTTGTGAACAATAGCATGAACTTGTAGTATGTACTATAATCATCAAGTTTGTGATCAATGAAGATAGGCTATGGCAGCGTTGGAGGTTGCATTGTCTTCATCGTCCTCACGACGCGATAGCTTTTTCAGATCAATTTTACCACCGGGCCACCGCCATTGTTATTGTTCCCTGAACCATCTTCTCCTTCATTCTTGTTCATTGAAATCTTGATTTTCTGAATTCTGACAATGTAGCAAGAAGAAAATGTGGAAGAAAGTGAGACTCAAAGGTTTGCCGGGTACCTTGGACTTTTGCATACGTTTGTCAAGACCGAGTTGTCTAAGAACTCGAAGTTCACAACCTGTAAATATCAGCACATCCTAAATATGTTTAATTCGAGCAAGTACCAACATGTTAGTATTTGAAATGAAGGTCCTTCTGCTGTCTATTTCATTCCCATTTAACCACCCAATATATTATCTATCTTAGATTCGTATACAATAAAAGCGACATAAAGGATAATAGACCTTACTTCGACAAAAATGGTAACACAGACACAACATAAGTATTCTCATTCATAAAGCGTTTCCATCATGGATATAAATAGTTTGAGCTCAACTGATCACTTGATGATGAAACAAATAAGGTAACAAATTGGAAAAAGAACTTACAGATCAAGAGCAAAAATACGTGCAAAATGGAGACAAAAATGTTAGTACATCTTCGTACGGAAAACTCACATGGGACTTATACATGGATCCCCCCCAACCCCCATATGTTTTGATTTGTACAGTTACTCCCCTTAACTTTCTGACAAGTAAATAAATGAGAGATCTCCGCTTCTTCGCACCGTAAACCAAACGACGGCATACATAGTCGTTCGTCCCGATTAGGGGATCAACAGTTACGACGCCGTTTCGACGGTGTTCTGACTTGAAAGTGAGGACTGAAGGAGAGAGTAGAAGATGAAGAAGAAGCGCTGCCCTAAACCGAAACCGGTCTGAGTTCGCCGCTCTATCGTGAAGGTCTCAAGTTTATTCATTTTTCGCCTTGAAAGATGAAGCTAGTCAGGTATGCGCTACTTCTCTTCGATTTACGAATTGGGTATGTTTAATTTGAGGTGAGTTTGATATTAAAGTCTTGTGGAAAAAAATTGCAGGTTTTTGATGAAGCTGAACAACGAGACAGTGTCGATCGAGTTGAAGAATGGAACTGTTGTTCATGGAACCATTACAGGTTGGATGTCTTGTGTAATTTGGAGTTTTAATTTTAGGGTTTTGGAAAAAAGCTAGGGTTTGTGACATTTTGGGTATTTTCTGTTATTCTTATTTCTGATATATATTTTTTCTGAACCTGATTCCATCTCATTCATTTATGGCTTTTTCCGCTTGTTTAGCTGTATTGTGATTTATATTTTCCCCACTGGTAGCGTCGCTCCAGAAAATTTAAAGATCTACAAATTTGCTCCTACATTATCTCTATGCAATGTTTCTGTACTGAAATTGTAAGTTAGCGAGCACCGAGCAAATATTTGTAGTCATTACCTAGAGGCAGTAGGGGAGCAAGCACAGTTTTGGAGCTGAAGAGAACTTGATTTCCGTTTAAATAGAACAATATGAGGTTGACTGAACTTGACTAGAACGTAATTCTGGGTTAATTTTGTGAGTTACTGAAGTTGGAATAAATGTGCACATGTACTGATCTGACCATCCTTCAATTCTATTTATCAGTTGAAATCGAGCTGTTATCTGAATAAGTAGCTACTTTGTTTGTCAAAACTGTAGGTTTGTGAAACTCATCATCATATATATCTTCTTTTCGTTTCAGGTGTTGACATCAGTATGAACACACACTTGAAAACGGTGAAATTGACTCTGAAGGGTAAAAATCCAGTTTCACTGGATCATATGAGTGTTAGGGGAAGCAACATTCGTTACTACATCCTTCCTGACAGCTTGAACCTGGAGACTTTATTGGTTGAAGAGGCTCCTAGAGTGAAACCTAAGAAGCCAACTGCAGGTAGTGTGCATTTGAGTTCTCCACTTACCATTTGATCCTTCATCCGTCTTACCCGTAACTCAATTCTTATCACTGCTTTTACCTTGACCAGGTAAGCCTTTGGGACGTGGTAGAGGCCGTGGGCGCGGGCGCGGACGTGGCAGAGGTCGTTAAATCATGCCGCTGCACTTCCAGTCAGTGGAGCAAGCATGTTTTGGAAACCTATCGAGTTGCTGTAGCATACTGTCTGGAAACCTTGGAAATGATGGTTTGTGTTAGTGATTCAGGTAGTTAATGGCATTTTAGTGTTATACTGTTTGAGACAGAATATTATGTTGTCATCTCTGCTGCTAGTTTAATGAATTGGAACACAGTTCACTCTGAATATTCTGTCTATGAATTGGAACCGTAGTAGACAAAATTATAAGCAGGAGGAGGCGGAGGATCATAGTTGTGATAGTAATGGTCGGAGATCCAACTAGCCCTGTTATTAGCTAACGCTTATGATGACGAGGAGCATAGTTATCCCTTCTTTTTTTCTTCTTCCGACGTCACTTCCTCAATGCTTGTGATGGTCGTGCGCCCAACTTTCTTTCGTAGTTTGGTCGCCAAAGTTGGTGCGTCCATCTCTACACCCACGAGCGCAATCTGTTTTTTCTCTTCATCAACAACCATATATGTTTATCCCTGGAAAAAAAAAACCAAGTTCTAAAACATTATTCAGGTCCAAGTCACGACAAATGAAAGATCTACACTAATGTGCCATGAAATTTACTAGAACTGGCATTTAAGTAACTACAACATATTCTACGATCAAACCCACCTTTAGTTAACGCTGCATTCTTCCTGGCATTTGATTTGGTTTTAGTGCAGGGCATTATCACTTCCAGGACTATCTTTTGCTGTAAGATGAAAGATAAAAGCGCAATAATTTTATCAAACAATACCAAACCTTATTTTTATACAAAACATGACTTGTCAGTCATTTTATGAAGTATGAAAGTATAAATGTCAGGTTCTGAAAGAGAAACAAGTGGATTTTATTTTTTTTGAATATAACTTGTTTTTTTGGTGTGACAGTTTTCAGTATTGGTGTTTTTTCCTCAGCAATTTGACATTTCAAAAGAAGACCAGAATATCCCCGACACACCAGTTAATTAACGGCATACAAAACAGAGAATTTCTTGTAAATATAATCTTCAATTAAGGAAAAACACAGGAAGAAGAAAATTACAATAAAAAAAGCCACTACTTAAATGATCAACATTTGCAGATTTTCACTTTCACCAAGAAAACCAGATGTGTTAGGGTAACTTGGACTTTCACTTTCACCAAGATTTCTCGAACATCATAACCATTGTCCCAAAGAGAAGTATAGTTGTCAAAATGGTTGTGGCTCCATGGAACATTTCTGTTCTTTGCGGCTTCTTCGACTTGTTTTTTTTTCTTCTTCGCTTCCTTTTCTTTTTTCTTCTTAGCTGCCTCTACTCTTCCTTCTGCTTTGCTTCTGATTTCACTTCCTCAACACTTATAATGGTCGTGCGACCAACTTTCTTGCTCATTGAGGTTGCTAAAATTGCTACGTCCATACCCGCATTCTTTTCGGCATCAACAGCCATTGATATCATTCCTGAAAGAAGAAGAAAAAAAGACCTTCAGAACTTAATAAAACTTTTTGTTTCTTTAAAACTCATGACTAAGGAAAATTTTAAGTCTAATCGCAATATGCTGCGATCTTCCTAGCATTCATTCTGCATTTATCGCTGGGCATATTCACGTCAAGAACTATCTTTTGCTTTAAAATGGCGAGGAAAAAGAGAAAATAAAAGACCAATCAGCAAACCATTTCATTATGCTCCATAATTTCAGAATTATTCAAAACATAACCAGTTCCAATTACGAATGTGTGCGTCCATACCTTAAAAGTTCATCATTTTTCCTTTCTTTTATCGACTGTCTTGGACTTGGTTGATGTACACAGTATGAGAATAAGAAAGAATATGATGACTGACTTGCTGCTAAACTTAATGCTGCATGTGTACTTAAATATAGTATTTAGCTTAGGTATGAAGATGAAAATTTCAGCTAGTGCGTGTATTTGCATTTTGTATTCGTCGAGATCTGTGAAATCTTATTGAACGTGACGAGTTCTATGACGTCTACACTAATTATAGATCCTCGACTTTAGCCTTTAAGGATGTTGAGAGCTCCACGAAGTATGTGCTTATGAATGTTAATGTTTTTGACTAAAACTGAGACTCAGACAGAGACTTCGATGATGAATCTGTATGCTAGCGCTGATGTTAGCTTGGTATGAATTTGACAAAATATTGCCAAGGGGAGATTGAGAGCACCATGGAGCTTAGTACTTATTGTTGGGGGATAATAACATATATATCCACACACGCACGCGGAAGCACATACACAATCCACGAATCACACGACAGAAAAGGTAAACGACACAAGGGATTTTTAACGTGGTTCGGTTGCACACTTGCAACCTACGTCCACGGGCAACACTCGGAGATTTTCTAT
>JAWWMW010002026.1:0-22709 GCA_035048345.1 Echeveria elegans
TTTGAGGACAAGTTGTGGGGATGAATGTGGGAATGTCAATGGGAGGAAAGGAAAGTTCATTTCTTTGATGATAAATGCTATAAAATAAAAAAAATTAATTGAAGAAAGAGGACGGAGGAGAGCTGAAGAGGATGGAGAATGCGAGATTTACTGCACTAAAATATCAGGAGAAAATAAAAAATTACTCGTAACTTCTAATAAATGTGTTTTTTAAATGAAAATGTGAAGGAGCAAGAAATCCATGATTGACTTTGGCTGCTAGGTTTGATCAGTCAATGTTGTTGTTGACCTGTCTCTGTCATCTTATATTTATCTTAATCCATTCCATTTGGTTTATTTTACTACATTTGACGTTGTTTTGATCGAAACTGTCACGGATTTGATCCAAACTGTCACACGAGTAAAATGCGAGAGAAATTTTTGACAATCTTATTTACCAATTATTCACTGTTAAAAAGGTTTCTTTTGTTTGAACTGTATGTCAAAAAAAACTTTTCATGATTAGGGTTCGAGCCCTTCACTTCGCTATATTTTTCTATATAAAAATTTCTACTCTCATCAAGTTTTTCATTCCTCACGCCTCCAGCGTGGAGGCTTCATTATTTCTGTCTCTATCGTGTGAGGTGTGTTTTGCATAATCGTGACTCCACCATAATTTTTTTGGAGAATTTTTACTCTCATCATAGGAGGGTTTTCATTACTCCCGCTCCCGTTATGGACGCGACCTTCCATTTTCCGTCTCTAATGTGAAAGCTGTGTTTCACGTTAAGTTGTTGTTGCAGTCGCAATAGAATTATTTCGTTGCGGAGATGTTATATGAAGAATGTTATACTATAATTGATGATAATATACTTAATATTAGTTAAATATTCTAAACATATTCATGTATAATATGTAATCACTCGTTAATTACAAGTTCCTCTTAAATATCATTGTAGACGCATTTGAAGACGCAAGATGATATTTTCAGTTTTTCTTAATATGCTACAACGAAAGCGAGAAAACTTCATTGATGTCAACCTAACGTTTGGACTTTTCATTTATGTTGTCAATTTTTACTCATCCTGATGTTTGAATCCGCAAAATCCCATAAACACCCGTCTGATTTGGCAATTTTCTTTTGACTTGCTGCTGGTCGGCGTGCACCAAAAAAATGAAGGTGGCTTATCCAGAATTGAAAGTCTGACTCCAGTTCATCACGAAATTAGCAAGCAGAATCAAAGTTTCAGTTTCACAGTTAAATAACTGAATCCAGAATTGAAAGTCTGACTCCAGTTCGTTTCTCGTTTACCGAATTCTCCCAACATAAAGTGCCTGACTTGCGCAACTTTCCATCGAAACGATGACGTTACAAAAACAATTTCTTTTACACTTTCGTCAAACTCAAACCAACTACGTTGTTGGGTGGGTAGACACTATACATCAATCATCTGCCGACAAGACGGACAACGAGACATGTCGTTGGCGCCGTGCGATGCGCCATTTCCATCATCGAAGACCGCTCCTGTGTGAGGCTAATCACTCATCATCAATCGCCTCCCTCCCACGCAACCCAATAACGGGCTTCTATTAACTCTCAACTCTCATCTCACTCACTGCTACCCACTTGACCTTCTCAAATCGATTCCTTTCTTCTCCCCCCCACTTCACAAGCTGCCTCCTTTCCCCTGAATTTCTCTCATGTCTTCCCCCATCCTCGCTTCGATCCTATTGAATTTTTAATCGAAGTTGGGATGCAATGTGATGTAGCATCGAGGTCAAAGTTGGGATCTTTTTGGGTTATGTGTTTGCGGTTGATTGTTGATACAAATTGGGATTAGGTTTTCTGATCCAGATTTGAAGTGGGGTTTGACGGAATTGTAGAAAGGTTGAACCTTTTTGTGATTCGATCTAAACCATAATTAACTACGCAGCTAGAGAGGAGTTTCATTTCAGAATGAGTGAGAGAGACTGAGGAGAGAAGAAGGAGATGATGATGAAGAGGAAGTTGAAATCTAATTACAGATGGAAAAAGAGGGTGTTTATGGTTATGGTGTTTGGGATTTGTTTTGTTTGCTTGTTGTTGATAATGCAGAATCAGTATGTTGATATACTCAAACTGTCCGCATCTTCAGTTGTTAACTTGAGTTCTCCTACGTCTGTTCAATGGCCCAAGGTTGCGTTTCTTTTCATAGCGCGGAACAGGATGCCGTTGGACATGGTTTGGGATTCTTATTTTCAGGTAAACATTATTCCTCGCTCCCCTGCTTTTTAGATATAAACATTACCAAAATGGTGTTGAAGTGAGGTTTTAGGTTTAACTAGGTTGTTCGGTAGGTCAATACTGTCGTAATGGCATGTACTAATCAATCACAATGAAATAAGCATCATGTTTATCTATCAGAAGATTGTTATCTCCATTGGGTGCCCCATTTGTGTGGGGTGGGGGTGGGGGTTGTGTTTTGTGTTTTTCATGATGTCATACGCTGGCAATTAAGTGATACTTGTTGACCATTTTGTTCTCTAAAAGGCAGAAAAGGAGAATAAGTTTTCCATTTATGTCCACTCCAGACCCGGGTTTCTTTTCAACACGGCAACTACAAGATCAGCTTATTTCTTGAATCGTCAAGTTAATAATAGCATCCAGGTTATTATTCTACTTTTAGGAAAAAATTATGGACTGTAAATATTATTTGCATGAAACAATGATTTTAATTGGTTAATTTTTCAACGTTCAGGTTGAGTGGGGAGAATCAAGCATGATCCAGGCCGAGCGTGTTCTTCTCGATCATGCGCTGACGGATCCTTTGAATGAAAGATTTGTATTCCTCTCTGATAGGTTATCTTTCAAACTTCATAGTGAGATCTTTGGCATTTTGATTCCTAAATAAGTCGTTATTTTCATGTTCTGGTGGGAAGTAAACTTTCAATTTTTGGTGTTTGCGCGCACCTCTTGAAAATTATATTGTTTACCAGCCTTGCTAACATGTTTGTTTTAGAGAAAGTGTCTTTGACAGTTCACTTTTTGTATTCGCAGCTGCATCCCATTGTATAACTTCAGTTACACGTATAACTACATTTTTTCCACGCCAACTAGCTTTGTTGACAGGTATTGTGCTGATTTTAGGCGTTGGACTGTTGTGTTGGTGCATTTAATACTGTACTCTACAGGAGGTGGTATAGAATTAGGATAAAACCACAATTTATTTAATGTTTATTCTCAAAATGCCGCTTCCATAAAACTAGAGTGACTCGGTTTCTCAAAATACTCGCTTCCACAATTTATTTAATGTTTATCCACGCCAACTAGAATTTATTATGTATCATCATCATAGCTTGACTCGGTTTGTCAGCTGTTGTTATGAACAGCTTTGCTGATACAAGAGAAGGACGCTACAATCCCAAGATGGATCCCGTTATTCCGGTGGATAACTGGAGGAAAGGGTCTCAGGTAGCTAGATCTTTTTGAATTTTTTTTTCGAAAAGACCTGTTCAGAGTGCAGTGTCCGTGAAAGCATATTGGAAAATAATATGTACAAAATTTTAAGAATGAGAGGTGACATTTCTGCACCAATTTGTTTTGCAGTGGGTTATCCTGACCAGAAAGCATGCACAGGTTGTTGTGAATGATCAAACAGTATTTCCTATGTTTCAGCAGCATTGCAGGGTAAGTCCGATTACAGACTAGTGCTAAAGCGGCGGCGTATTTCACTTGTTAGTCTTACCGTTTTCTCAACTGTTACCTAGTGCCAGCTTCACAGCACTATTAGATATCATTATGAACTTTGGTTCAGCTTTGGTTGTTAGTAATGATGCCCTTGTGACCATTTTCAGAGGAAGTCCCTGCCGGAATTCTGGAGGGAAAAGCCAATTGTAAGCGTCCAGATCTTGCTCAAGTCTCAGTTACTTGTATTAGATTTGTTCACACAATAAACGAAGAACTTCCATGTCTGATCAGACTGGTCAAAGCTTAATTGAATGGAGATTTTTTCAAAGATGGGCGTTAACTTTGTTATTTGATCATCTCCATGTTCAGATTGGCGATACATCCAAACAGCATAATTGCATAACGGATGAGCATTACGTTCAGACTTTACTGGCAGTAAGTTGACTCTCGGTAATTTCAGTTTTTTATCGAATAGAATATCAATGGACCTTCTTTATGAAGTACACCTCGGTTTTTTCTTGTTGTTCAGCAAGAAGGCTTAGAAGGAGAAATTACACGGAGATCTTTAACGCATACCGCGTGGGATCTCACAGCTAATAGACAATGGGAACGTCGTGGGTGGCATCCTCTTACTTACAAATATTCGGATGCTACTCCCCAGCTAATTCAGTCCATAAAGGTATTCAATTATCAAAAGGCCGATGTCTGTTTTGTTTTTCAATTGCTAACTGGCGTTCATTGCTTTTCCGCAGGAGATAGATAATATCTATTATGAGACTGAAGGCCGAAGAGAGTGGTGTAGCAGCAGAGGAAAGCCAGCTCCATGCTTTCTTTTTGCTAGAAAATTCACAAAACCAGCTGCTTTTAGACTTTTCAACATGGTACGAAAATCAGTTAAGTCTCTAGCAGGTTATTGTTCCCTGATTATGACTAATATCATTTCACTGATGAATTATTGGACTTTTTTCTGCCACGCAGTCCGCATTAGGATCATAGTTGCCAGCGACTGACACTAGTAGCTGGCCACACGAGAATAATACATGGTGCAATCTCAGGGTGAAAATTGATCGCCCATCACAAGTTATACTGTAATCAAGATGAAGTTGTATAGAGACGATGACATGAAGTCAGCCTTGTAAGTAGATAGGATGTCAGTGTGGCAATGTCGATTTTAATCTACGGTGAAGCAATAATGTAGCATTTTGTATTCCTGTCATCTTCCACCACACTTGTGCAACAACAGGAATGCAAGGTAATAGAAAATAGAAATACAACATGCTTGTAAGCATGAGTTCTTTATCTAGTGGCCATGTAGCTTTCTCAGCAAAGCAAAATGAACTCTGCAATTCATGATTTTACTGTAGAATAATTCTCCAATTATAGCTCCGCCACAGCTGCTGCCAAAAGATTGTGTCCCCCAGCTATCTGTTCCAAATGTCACAAGTCACGTCATACTAAAGGGACTGGAAGGTCATTCCCTATTAGCATCAGTCATGAGAGAAATGAGGATCGTTGTAAGGCCACTCAAGACAAGGGAGCATATATCCACAAAAGCTTCTACTAACAGAACTATGAATTGGTGCACCTGAAAACACAGCAAAGATTGTGTTAAAAGGTCAACAGAGTGGGCTGCATTATAATTAAGCATGTACTACTGTTTCTTAGGTGCACCTCTTTTATCTTGCTGCCTGCCGTTTCCATGTAATAATGATTTGTGCATAAGCCTCAAACGGTTGCTATGTATTTCACCTTTTCCTCTTCACGGAGATATTCCTGGAACATGAGGAATGGCTGGTTTTGGTTTCCTAACTCTCTCTACCACTATTGCTTGAGTAGTTAAAATTACTCCAGCAACTGAAACTGCATTTTGAAGTGCACACCTTGCAACACGACAGGGGTCCACCACCCCAGCTATCAAAAGATTTTCATACTCCCCTGTCATAGCGTTGTACCCACTTGCCCAGTCCAAGTTTCGAATCTTCTCCACAACAGCACAGCCGTCAACTCCTGCATTGTTTGCTATTGATGCTGCTGGTGCAATGAGTGCCTGTAACAACATTAACTTTTTCAGTACAAGAGTTTAACTGTATTACTCAGGATGAAACAGTAACAAAGAGAGAGAGTCATCCGCAGCTGCCTCCAAGGTGAGTCTTAAATGTTTTGCAATAATCAAGCCTACACATGCGATGAGACTTTTTAGCCCTCCTCAAGCCTATGCGAAATCAATCTACATTGAAATGCAAATCAAATGAGAGAAGACTGACTGATACCTTTTTTACAATATCTGCACCAATCTGTTCATCTCGATCATGCATTAAGTTCTTTATTGCCAAAATCTCCCCTGAAAGATGTACGTAGGTGGCGCCACCACCGGATACAATTCCTTCAGACACAGCAGCATATGTTGCATTCTTTGCATCCTCTATTCTGAGTTTAAGTTCTTCCAGTTCTACCTCCGTGTGGGCTCCAAACTGATTTCCGAACAGAAAAAAATGGCAATTAAAACTCAACCACAAAGCAGTCAAAATAAAAATTAAGATCACTGAGGTTGTAATTATTTCAGTTTCCTGCCAAACATTACACTTCAACAAAAACTCACACTTCGAAACCATTCTAGGAAACAGTTCAAGCACCAAACTTAAACGATGGGTTCACCCATTGATGTTCTTCGTAAAAATAAAATGCAGTTCTTCAAACTAACGTGTATACATGATCTGCATAGAGCAAAAGTTCCATGTTGCACGGAACAACAAATTTTTCATTAACTGGAAATACAAAATATTTAAAAAAAAAGAGAACTCCACACTCACCTTGATTATTGCAACGCCACCACAAAGTTTAGCTATTCTTTTAGCAAGCCTCTCGGACAAGTAGGCACTATTTGTTTCAGCCAAGTCTTTCTTTATCTGTGCAATTCTTGCCTGAATTTCAGCCTTTGTGGAAGGATCAGCAATAATTGTTGTTGAATTTTCTGAAATGATCACTTTCTGAGCTATTCCAAGCTGATCTGATGTTGCATCAAAAAGTGTCATGCCTAACTCTTCAGATATAAAATCAGCACCTGATGGTGGTACACATACAACGTCTATTAGATGATGAATCAAATCACAATAAAGTCCGACCCAACAAAAGTATTCAGATGACAAACTAAGGAATGTCAATTTTGGGGTCAAAAACTCAAAAGATCAAGTCAGGAGAAAGATAAGGCATGCACGCTTCACCTGTCATAAGGGCAATGTCCTGTAACAAAGCTCTCTTGCCACCACCAAGTCCTGGACATTTGACGACAGCCACATTAAGCAAGCCCTTCTTTTTATTGACAACCAATGTTTCAAGTACTTGCCTGGAGATGTCCTCAGCAAAAATTAACAGTGGGGCACTCAACTGCATGCACTTTTCCAGTATAGGAACAATTTCTTTTACACTAGAAATCTTTTGCTCTGTCACCAAAACTTTTACTTTTTCAAATTCCACTTGAGACTTTAGCTGATTATTGATGAAAAGTGGTGACATATAACCCTTATCAAGCTGTGGATGCATGATTGAGAAGTAAGTTAAATCAATAAAATAAGGCATTAAAGGAGAGACACTTAAGAAACACACAGACATAAGAACAAATAATATGGAATCACCTTCATTCCTTCCTCAACTATAACAAAGGTTTCAGATGATGAAGATGATTCAATAGAGATAACTCCATCGGGACCAATCTTCTCAATAGTTTGAGCAAGAATATTTCCTATAAATTCATTATTTCCAGCAGAGACAGAAGCCACAGCTGAAAACAAGAAAAGTTTGAAATGTATTCAGGTCAGAATTTGATTACTCCCAACCGACTGAAAAAAAAAATCTTAAAGTGAAGGCCCAACCTTTTATATCATTAGTCCCTTTTACTGGGTAGCTTTTATCCTTCAGAATTTTGACAAGTTCCTTAACAGTCTTATTCATTCCTATTTTGACAGAGAGGGGATTGGCTCCAAAGGCAACAGCTAATAAACCATGCTCGATCAACGATCTAGCTAAGATAATAGCAGTTGTTGTTCCATCACCAGCCGAATCATTAGTCTTACTCGCAACCTGGTGCCATGGAAGGGGAAAAAAAGACTATTAACATGTTACCAAAGTAACGTCAACAAGATGTTCTCGCTAAAAATTACCTCTTGGATCAATAATGCCCCTGCATTCTCGATCGCATCTTGAAGCTCTATAGATTTGGCAATAGTAACACCATCATTGATCACCCTTAAGTTATCAGACTCCGATAAAACCACATTTCGCCCTGTAAATTCAAATTCCCTTTCAGCAATTCATTACTAACAATAAATCAATTAAAAAAGACGAGAAGAAACTAACCTCTTGGTCCGAGAGTGACCGTAACAGCATCCGCAAGCTTATCAATCCCAGCTTTCAGTCTGCGTCTGCACTCTTTGTCAAACTCTATCCTCTTCGTCCCAGCCCTAATTACTGTGAGACGGTTTCCAACACACGTATTCCTGTTTTGCCTCCACAAGCACAATTCATTTCCAAACGCAAATTTCTTCCTAGCATTGAAATTCTGCATACATTATTGAAACATCACAATTTTTATGAAGTGCTAAAAAGCCATTAACAGTTGGATAGAAAGGAAAATATAGTGAAACTTACAAAAAAGGAAAAGTCTTTCAAGAAAGTAGATGGTAAGTGGTGATGAAGAGACATATCAAGGGGACTCCAAGCCGGCTGCCGACTCGGTAGGTTTTCACGGCGACGAAGTGGAAACAGATGAGGAAAGGATGAGCGACGCAGACGCAGTCGTTTTTGTGTGAATTCGGGAAAGAAAATGGAAGGAGATTGTATGGGAAAATAATGAATTATACGTACATAATTCAAATATCTATCATCAGTATATATAATAGAATATCGATGGTTTGATGGTCGGATCATCTATTCCATTTTTTTTAAAAATGGTACCCTAATATGGCTTGCATAACTTACTCTTATTCATAGTCCGTTTAAATTTAGACAGATCATACGGATCTAGTTTAATCTATTAAAAATTAAAAGTTTTAATTTACACATACTGCACAGGCTGAAAATTTTGTCGATCCCTTACAGCACCTATTTGACAGGTTCGATTGCGCATTCGGGACGACACATCTCCGTCCGTAGAGGTGGCAAAATAATCCGTTTAGGTAAATAGATTAATAAAATCCATTAAGAATTTGTTAAACTGGTTAATGAAATCCATTAACAAGTATAAACGAATTAATAAAATTCATTTATGTGTAAATGATATGTAAATGGATTAATGAAATCTATAGGACTAAATGGATTTAAGTAACCATTTAAGTCATTTTATGCTAATCCGTTTAATCTGTTGGATTAAATGGGTTGGACCATTTAATACGTTTACACTAAATGGTCCAAATGGATTGGAACATTTAATCCACAATCCATTTAAATTACAACCTAATTCATCCAATCCATCCATTTTGCCACCTCTATCCGTCGGGATGACAGGCGGTACGCTAGTCTATTACAAAATAGAATACAGTCCATGGTCAAATATGAAATGCTCAAAATACCCCGTCTTCTATCATTTATTACAAACATGCCATCAATCAAGTGTTGATCGTATTTGAACGTATTTGATCATATTTGACCACGTATTTGATCACATATTTGACCAGTATATATCAAATTTGTATATGACCGCGTATTTGACCAACTGTTAACTATATTTGATCGGGTAGATTCCACATTCAAAAATCAAGATGAAGAGTGAGCGTATTAGACCGTATTTTATCGATTATTAACAAAGTCTTTACGGTATTTGACCAAAAATTTGATCAATTAGACCATATTTAACCAGGTAGATTTCACATTTGGGATGACGGGTGAGCATAGTTGATCGTATTTTATCGAGTAGTAACATAGTATTGACCGTATTTGATCATGTACATTGCACATACGGAACGATGGGTGACGAAACTAATAACGAATAATTCTCATTTTATTTTTGAAATCCAGACAACATGAGCCTGTTCCGACCGCTTTCCCATCTGGATGACGAGTGTCTATCTAGTACAATTATAAATGAAAATAAACAGATTGATTCGTAACATAAAATGAAAATTTATTGTATTTCAATAATGTTTTTTGATTTTATTTTAATTTCCAAAACACTTTGTATTTTTGCTTTAAATTATTTTTGAAAAATCTGATAGAAATAGAAGAGCTTTCGGCTACTCTTTTTGCGTGTCCTCTAACTTTCTTAATTGTTTCAAAATCAGCACCAAGAGTCCAAAAAGCCAAAGCCTAACATTTTTGAATCTTTGTTCAAACAAATGTTGACTGTTTTTGAAACTTCAAGCTATCTTGGGATCACCTTGATGCGTGTAACTTTGCTGAAATCACTCTCAATGTAGAGTGTTTTAGAGAAGTGTGGAGTAGAATTTAAAAAGAAATAATAACCTTAATATCAAAACGATCTTTGCTTTTTAATGAGGAGATGTGTAACTAGTGTAAGGGTTGTTTGACGGCCTGGGCGAGATAAGTAATGTAGGTGTATTGTGATTATCAATATATATATAATAGAATATATTGTATATCCTTAAAATCTGATGCCCTTCATTTCACTCATCACCCACTCAGCTACCAAAGCTTAACAGTCGTCGCTAAAACCTTCTGGCCTCCTTTCCATCATTCAACGATGAAACTTTAACACTCGTCGCTAAAACCTTATGACCTCATTTCCATCCATTAAGTAACGAAACATTAACAGTCGTCGCTAAAATCTTAATGCCTCCTTTCTACTCATCACCCATTCAGCGACGAAACTTTAACAGTTATCACTAAAACCTTATACTCCGAACTTTTGAAAAATAGAGTACCAGAGAAAATGAGTGAAGTAAACGAAGAACATAGCATCGTGGTTGGGAAGTTTGAGGAGAATCGAATATAGAGATCTGAATCGAAAACATCGAATTTGTAAGAGATTTAGAAAGCGAGACAACAAGCGCATATTCCCGCTGCATCACCGTCGTAACGACTGGTGCTTCCTCTAGTTTACTTATGACATTTATCCGTTCCAGTTATCTTTATTCTTACTACATTTTCTAATGTGTAAGAGTCAGCCGACCCGCCCTCCTTGGAAACGCCTCTTATCCGACCCATCATCACAACCATTATGATCGGATTGATTTTCATCTTCATGATCTTCCTCACCATGATGTCCTATTTTTGACATCATTCCTTGACAGTTGAACCTCATCGTGCAGGAGTGGTAGCCTTTCGGTTACACTTTTGATTTAGTTATCAAGAGCGCTCGAGTTGGAGTCGTCCTGAACGCATATCCGTTTGAGGATGGAATTGTCCAGTCATTGACGATGAATGAATAGTTTTTTTTACAAAAAAATTTGAACCTCATCGCTTTTATTGGATATGCATAGAAACAAGAAAGTGGATTTGAAAAACTTATTCGTAAGGCTTGTCAAAATACAATATTTTTATAGGTGGTTTCGAAAAACTACCTCATTTATCGACTATCGTGGTTGTTTAGAAGAAACTATTCTCTCAAGTTGACTGTTTGACAAAATGTATGTTTAGTGCAACAATATATTGGCATGTGTCATGTATGAATTGTACAAGGAACTCAACAATGAAAATAATGTTCAGAACGGCGTGGTGCTCATTGGGTTTGACTTTATATCTTCGTCCATTAGAGAATCATCATGTCGGCAAGCCTGAGTTGTTTATCAAGGGGCAGGTAACTTCGCAGAGACATGCAAGTGTGATACAGAACCTGAACTAAGAAATCAGCCATTGCCTCTTCACTGCTGTCGATGTTACAGGAACTTGGCAATGCTTGATTTTGTGAAAGACATGTTCTCCAGTTATAAATACGCTCAGCTGCTGTAAAAAGATGAGCTGTTACAGGCACCGCTATCGATTCCCATTTTGGGTCTGTGAAGAGAGACTTGAGTGTTACTGGAAGGTCACTTAAGACTGTTAATCTGTCCAATATTAGGAGCGGCATATATATACAATTGCTTCCTACCAACAGACATATGAATTGCAGCACCTGAAAACATGACAAAGATTGGGTTGAGCGACATTGGCTGCATTAAAATTATGGAACCGAAGTTGTAGACTGTGACGTAAATGGATGTTAACCAACGGGAATGCAGCGCCAGCGTACAAACATAGCTAAGTTCGAAAAACATGTAACTGTGAGGAACTAATTTTATCAGCCGATATCAAATTTAAGATATGCACATACCATGGATGGATAGTGTGAAATGCTGCTCATTTGGACGGCATCAACAAGCCACTCTTTTCTACTGTTGTTATCAGCTTGTTGCAATGCAGCAACAATCTCAATAAGAACATCCCATGAACCTGCAATTATGCAAAAGAGAAACAAATGAGTCTGAAGTAGCACCGACACCAGAAAGTTGTATGTTGTTTGAAAGTGGTTTAGGAGTTAATTCTTGAAAATCAAAGCCAAACGACAGAGTATAAGTTTCTAATATCAGTGATCAGTACTTGCTTCAACACAGAGCATATGGTGCGTTTGAAAGTCCATTCAAAGCGTCCTCATTTAGAATAATACTGTAGTAGGTTAAGTGGCAGTGCCTCGTATGCCTCCTGGACTACATAATGCCTTACGATAAATATAACTCACCAAGTAACTTGGAATCGAAAACTAATGTTTTCAGTCTTCCAAGCTCAGACAAAGAAATGGAACCTCTTCCAACTAGCTTGGCTTTCATTTGAAGTTTCTTAACTTCCATAATTTGAACATCTCCAAATTGTTTTTCTTGTTGGTTAACCTGTAGATTTAGGTGTGTTACAAAGGTTTGATCTTGTGTAAATCCAAATTCAGCGCAAGTCTTCAGAACTAACTACTAATCAACAGAAACTGCAGGAATATGGCATACCTGTAAAAGATTCAGTGACCAATTTGCTGGAGCTTTCTCTAAGCAATGTACTGCTTCTCGCCATTCCTCTACAGTACTGATATCCTCAGTTCCCATGTTGCCGACAGCTTTTAGTTGAGGCAATGACGAAAAGAGAACCTTAATGCATTTCTGAATATATGCCATGTGCTCTGAAACATCATTAGAAGCTTCAACGAGACATTCTTTTATTCCCTTCCAAATGGATTTTCGTAATAAGCTCTTCTGTATAGGGCTATATTTGTTATAGGATTTTGAAATGGACAAATATGCAATGATGTCGTTGAATAGTTTCTGAAGCCTTGAGCCCGATAATACTCTGATCATGTCTGATATATGCCGGAAGATAAATGATTGCAGATTCAGCTCAAGCGACTCAAACCTAGAGAGGTCAGTTAGCTCGTCGAGAAACCGCTGAAGCAAATCTACTTTGTTTGCATGTGCTAACGAAAATTCTAAACATCTTTCCCTCAAGTTTCCTTTTCCATCCGCTGCAAGTGCTGGCGAATCAACAACCTGAAGTTCATATCTCATGCAGCGCCTCATAACGGCTCCCCAATCTAAAGTCGGTATTCTAGGAGCCCCAGAAAGGCATTTTATCACTGATGCTACAGTAGCAAGATGAGTCACATTCAGTTCCTGTGTTCGTTGTTTATGAATTAGTGACAGGCCAAGCAGCAAATATGACTGAAATTAGTATTTTATCAAATTAAACGCAGCCTTAATTTTTTTAGAAGTAGCTAACCTGAGAGAAGTTTAGATGCATTAACCACAGAGAAAGCTTCATAGCCACAGAGTCTTCAGATACGCTCGGAGAAGATTTTAAACCTTCAACACTGGTTTTGTTAGAATCTGACAATAAATGATGCCGGAGAAAAGAAAGTGCCCATGCTGCATAATGTTGCAGTCGATTATCCTCAGGATTTTGAGCAGCGACAAACATGTCTTGTATCAGGAGTGTCACAATTGGCTCACAAATACTACTTCTAACCAAAGGACCCACAACAGAAGAAGAGTCCTGCAAGTGATATGTGGAACCTGATAAGTTATCTGAAAATATATATATAGTAAATAAATTAAGAATCACCTTCGATTCATGAAGATTTATTCCAGGGGAGACGTGATCAGGCTTCTCTGGATATATGTCAGCACCAGCCCCTAACGAGTTCACAGCACCCAACATTCCACCCATAGTAATTAAAGGAAAAGGGCTGGAGTAACATTTTCTATATAACTGAAGCAACCCGTTGATCTCTTTGACGTCAATAGAATGTACCCCGTCATTTAAAATGCAAGCGAGAAGATTCCCAGCTCCAACACATAAAGCCATCAACAAACTCTGATGGGAGTTGTCAGGATCCTTGCAAAGCAGAAGGGTAGACATTCGATCCTTGTAGCAATGAATAAGATATTCTATTTCATCACTATCTACCAATTCTACGCGTAAGCAAAAAGAAACAACAACAGGGAGTGCCAGACACGATCCAATTGACAGCGCTACTTCACATCTTTCGGTGCAAGAAACCCAAGACATGAGCATTGACTTTATTTTAACTGCCAGATTCTGAGAGCCAGCTCGATATAATGCACCAAACGAATTCCCCAAACCCATCACAAGACCAGCAACACCCCAGATATCATCTTCTGTTGTTGCAGGAACGGCCAAACCTGAATCGGGATCACTCTCCGAGTCATCGTCATCTGTGATTATTGGAAATGCACAAATAGACCTTAGGATATCAGATGAGGACTGTGTTAGCCGAAAGATCGACTGACAGAACACCTTAACCATCTTTTCCACCGCATCCAGTTCTTGTCTCCAGATAGTTCCGTTGTTTGCACCAGAATCTTCAAAATCTACTGCCTGGATAAGAAGGCTATTACAAGAAAGACCCAACCCAACTCCACAAGCTCCCTTGACCAGGATACTTCTGCTATCATTCGCTACCTGAAGGTGAAAACTGTGATTGTAATAACAGCCTACACAAATTTCAAACATATTACAAAATTCATTTAGGGTAAAAGGACACAGACGCTATCTCTAACTTAAGACACAATCATGATATTGAAACTACCATTAGATTATTGTTAACCAGAACCACTGGATTAGAAACAACATACCTCAATCAAATTATTGATAATTTGAAGTTTGAGCTTCTGATCTGTTATATGCAGGCATCTGGAAACCACACCAAGAGAGAGAGCAGCGGTCCACTGACGATATTCATGTTCGTGACTCAATAGCCAAGTCATAAGGAATTTGGCAGATTTTGCTTTCACAGCATGAACAGAAGAAGGTAAAACCTGACAAGCAAGGTAAAGCGAAGTAGGGGAATCAACAATAGCTCAGTATTGCAAAAAGACAATGCATCTTAATGATCCTTCAAATCTTACATCAGAGCAAATGCAAAGAAATCCACTAGAAGGCTGAATGACAAAAATATACTGTATACTGGTTCCTTCTTCATTGTAAAACATATCTATGGACTATGGATGCTTTCGTGAGCAACACTATTGGTTGCATGCTAGAATGCAGTCTTTGAGCACAGTACCTTGGCTGAAGGTACAACACATCATGACAGAATGTCTAAATATAAAGACTTGGTGCCACTATACATGACTCAACACTACTTTCAAAGCACAATAACAACAATATTATTTCTTTAAGTTAAGTAAACAACTACATGGAAAGTATTGTAACACATACATTCTGTTCCGCATATAACTTAACAAACACATTATCCTTACCGCACAAAGTGCTCCAATAGCTAGTGCAATGTTTTCAGCAATCCTTGGGATTGAGTTTTCAGCAAGCTGACATAAGCTCTGAAGAAGATCACATAATTAAAACCAGTTACATTAAAATTCTTTTGATGAAGCGAACTTTCAAACTCTTGAGGAATATAGACCTGTAGTATGTCGTTTGCAGCTTTCAGAGCTGGGTCTGATACTTTTGATGTCCTTTTGGTCTCAACGGATAAGACATTTGCTTTGATCCAGCTATTCAAGAATGGTTCCCATGATTTCAGTACGAGAAGAGCAATGACAATATTCCTTGACAGTTGAAGGGACGCAGCTATTTCTGTCAGAGTCGTCTCGAATCCAGCATGTGCATCCTGCCATCTCTTAAATGGGGAAAGATACATCAAATGAGGATAAAATGTTCAGACATCAGGCAGATGAAAAAAAGGTATCACTGCTACAATTGTTTACTTTGGGTACAGAGTCAAACTCATTTTTAGGAAATGTGGTCTCGCTAAACAGAGCAGCACCTGGAAGTTCTCTAATGTTTCTAGACCGCCCTGCAAAAACATCATCCCAATAAGTAACAAGACAGGCAAAAGTCAATATCCCCTATAAAATGATGGTCTGGTATGAAAATGCGTTTTCAAGAGAATTTGTAAGTTTTGCTGGCTCTAAGACTGTTACGGGTATTGAAAAGGCCACTACCATTTAATCACCTACAACAACCTTGAACATTGTTTGGTTCAGTTTCTACAATAAATCTCTTAAGTATCACACATTTGGAAATTGGACATATTACCTATCTATTTTGTTATACACTTAAAACCTAATTAAGCTAATCTCGCATTAAGTCCACTAATTATACCCGGAAACTCTTAGTTGTATTAGCTGTCATTTTTCTTTTTCGTCCATAATGAAAGGGAAGCCAACATTAGCTATTTGGAATACATATTTAGTCAAGTTCCAAAGGCAGTCGCCAATTGCTATATTCTCACCATGCAGCAGCTATGGTGGACAGGGAAGATGGTTTACATGGAGACTAAAAACAAATCAAAATATTATTTCCACTCACAGGAAACTTTGAAAATACCTGTGGAAAATATTGTCTTTGGAAACACATCCAGTAGCTTCTCTACTTTGCTGCCCAGAACTTTCTTCTCCTTCACAAGTCGCCGGCGATTTCTGTTATAAACCAATAAAGAGTTTGTTAGGAACTTTCCGGAGTTTTAGGATTCCAAAGAAATTGAGGAAGAGAAATTTAATTTTACATGTTCTCATGTGATATAATCTTGCCCATAAGCGTTTCAATGGCTCCTAATAGCACGGAGTCAGAAGTGGATGTAAACAACTCAGTGATTTTTGCTGTAAACCCGGGGATACTTCTATCAACTTGTAGGACCTGAGAAACCAGGTTTTTCATAACTAGCATCAGGCAAGATCTAATATATGAAACATGCAAGGCCTAGAGACAAGTCATAGCTGTCATTGTAGTCACTATCTGCATAATTGTCAGAATCAGTCAGAGAATTACATCAAAATGGGCTAATGCTTCGAAGGCAATGGGTTTAGCCTTGCACCATAAATTACAATCAACAGAGGGTCTAGAGGTGCCAATATCCCAAATTATTTTTATAATGCACTCCGAGTCTTCCGGATATGCTTCAGCATCCATGGCGCCCCATCTCATCAGAAAGCACAAGCTGCCAAATGCACTTCTGTAAGTTAGCATCAACGTTTGAACCAAAAACATCCTTTACTAGCACTGAAAACACAATTGTTTATATTTATAACATTACAGGTACAACGAAACTGAGATTTGCATAGAGCTCCCAAACAGTAAAGATGCAGCACTGAACCACATTACCTTCGAGCAACCATAGGGTCCAACTGAGCAACTGGCAAATGGTTTCTGATGACATCCCAAGCAGTGTAGAAATCTGGGGAAAATCAGATAAGTTTATACACAGTTTATCACCCGACAAACAAGTCACATCTCCATAAGCAAAAGATAATGAAATTAAAAAGGGAACACTTATAGTTAAACAATTTAGGACATCATCGTTTACCGCCTAGATGTACATGATTTTTCTTTTTCTAATTTGATTGCTAATAATCATATATGTTCTCATGTTTTTGATATTTGAAAATTTAAGATATTGTAATATGATAGCCAAAATTTAATGATATCGCTTCCATTACCCAAAAAATAACATATTTAATGATAGAGAAAACAATATTTTATCTGAAGGTGAGAATATTACGTAACCGAATGTTTAAATTACAACATATGCTTTCTATACTATTCATCGCCAACTTGCTAACAATACATCTTACCAGAATGTCAATATATCACTGGGGTTTGTATTCTTTTGTTCTTAAGTTGCATCAAAAAATATTGAATTTTTCACAGCGTTCAATGTGATATGTTGTTATGATAATTCTCAACAAACCATTTTATTGTTATATGTTGTGATGATAATTAACTTAAGCATTTTATGTTATATGTTGTAATGACAATTGTTTCATATAAATATCCATAACTTTTGACCACTGCTCCTCCAGCCCTTGTTAGTGGGCTGAGTAGAAAAAAGATGCAGTAACTGAGACCTCAAATCCAATCTAACTTGAGTGTTGAATATAAAATCAAGATTACCAATAACATCAGCCTCGCAAAGTTGTGACAGGCACTCTAACCCAAGAGCTTTCACAGCGGTATCATGACTCTCAATGCAAGCCTAGGATTGAGAAAAACAAGTCCGGCATATAAAAAACTGTACCGAACCATTCAAGCGGTGAGAGAACCAATTGAACTGTTACCGAAACAGACAAAATGAGGTCTACACCCCTGTCAGGATTCTTTTTGCAAACATCCCGCATGGAAGCAGCCATACTTATGGATATATTTCTGTCATCAGAAAAGTCTGCGAATTTTGTGGGTAGTAGGCACCCCTGCAGTACAAGAAAGGTAAAAATACAATAAATAACATTCAGCTGACTGAATAGGAATGTACTAAATAATCAATTTATAGTTCTACAACTGATGCAAAGATCTGGAACATTTAAAACCATTATCTGATGGTCTTTTTATACTGGCAGATTGCAAGCACCTGGCATTTTATTTCTCCATAAATTAAAAGCCTGCTACGCTTAAAAGCCCAATACTGAAAGTCTGAAAGACCAATGTTTACATTACACAAATGGCTGTATAATAACCCATAGAAAATTATTAATGATACTTTTAGAACCAGAGATAAAATACACTTCAGTAGAGCTGCATGGGGAATATCTTTTATTTTATTTAGCAGGGGTTAAAAATTAAAGTTCTTTGGTGCTGCACCTGTAATTGATGTTACTGATTTCCACTAACTAACATCAATGTTACACTCACATGCTAATTTCATACATATGCTGTAAACAACAAGATATCAGACAAAGAACGAATTTACATACTCACTTGCAAACTCCCAAATGCACGATCATTACACTCCCAGGTCTTGCAAACCAGCCGTACTGCTGTAGCATACAACACACTGCCAGAGGTCACCAACCATCAGTAGTTTCCACCAATTAGGTATATGCTACCAATACGATGTCAGTTGTGTATCTCACAAAAGTTGACATCTCATTCTCAAAGGATTGCAAGGAGCTTACGGATTTTTATCAGTTGCCAGTAATGGCATGATTGTCTGAATTACAAGAGGAATCATAGAGGAATGTGAAGCGAGTGATGGAAGGATCCCCAAGAGTTTCAGCTGCTGCAGGACTCAAAAGAAAGTTAAAATCAGAGGAAAAAAATTTAAAATGCAGAAATACAAAATATCAGGTTGATTCAGAATTCAAAATGTAACACTCACCATGTCAACCGATGTCTCAGTTTTAGAAAATTGATTTACGTAGAATAAAATGGCTAGCAGAATTGTAACTCCAAGTTTAGAATCCAAAGATCCAACAACAGACAGGGTATCAACAGCATCAAGCTTTTGCGAATCATGAATAACAAGAACACAAGCAACCGCACTGACCAGTGAAGACATGTCTACAATATGAATTTGGCAAAATACAAATAGTTAGGAGGACAGGAGATATAAACAGAAATCAGTATCATTAAAAAGAACTGAGGAGCTTGCAATGACAAGAGAATAACACTATGAAAGTCATGTAATATTGACCTCCGGCAAGAACTTCATACTTCGAATGGGAAGATAATTTTCGCTGCTCAGCTGTCCATATCAATAAGTTTCTTAAGTTACAAGTCCATGATTGAGGCCCCCAGAGCGTCTCATCACTGACAGTGGCAGATGTAACTAGGTCAAGGAATGAGCCCGGTATAATAAATTTGTCCTACGCGAGAAACTCATACCATGTTAGTAAAACCCAAATAAAGTTCTAACGGTGTTGCAATTCTCACAAATGAAGACTCAACTTGCGAAGAGTATACATTGTCAAGGTTAAAAATACAGACTAATACTGCACAAAACTTGAATGTTAAATGTTTTGGTATGTGGCTACTTCCTATAAACGGAAAAAAAATCCTGACACAGTTAATCCACAGCACCAAATTATGAATAATGAGGAAGGCACGGATAATCCCATTTGAGTGTCAATACTGATCAACAATGGGTAAATCCCACTGGGTAACATCCCTGACAACAATGTGTATTACTATGGATGGTGCAATGTTCAGCAACCTTAATACAAATGACTGTAGTGCACTGGTGCCTTCATCAACATCCAGGGCAACCACGATAATTGATGAATAAGAGCAATTTTGACCGAATGAAGTACCTGATGCCACACATACTGGAGGAGTCTAAATATAATAATCTCAGGACTGCTAATTGATGGAAATCCTGTTTCTGACTTGGTAAATTCTTTCCGTGAAGAGGCCAACAATTTAACCAAGTGATCCTCCAAAGAACGAAGCAACTCAGAAGCTGCTCCTTTGGTGGACTTTGAAGGAGAAGACATTAGTTTGATGACTGGAAATAAACACAAAAGCCCCTCACTCACGTTGACAACAGATTGTCCAAGCATAGGGTCTGCACGAATGGAGCCCCAAAACATAATGTGAGTATGCCGATGACAACATGTGATATTGAAGTATCAAACACAGCCTGGTACAATATAACATGAGATTTCACACAGCGATTGTGATTGATATTATTGCAACTTCTTCATTTATGAATATGTATGTGGAGGCTGAGAAACAAACTTTACCATTTTCGTTGTTCCAGTTAAGTAGGAGAGAGAGAAGCTTCACTACAGGCACTTGTTCATATTCAAGCTCCGATTTTGTCAATATGACTGATAAAGCAAGCAAAACGGTTGATAATTGTGGTACACATTTTAGACCAGCCTCTTTCTGAACAGTTATGATTCGGTTCACTAATAAAACAGAGTCGTTGGAAGCAGAATAGTTGTTGATTTCTGTGCATCTTGAAAGAACTGTGTCCACCAATTCAATGCCGCACAGTTGAGCATTGTTAATCAGCATCTGCAAAAAAGGAAAAACAAGAAACAGTTGTTTCGGTAACTATGGGGCCATGTATACTAGATATTCCACATAAGAAAATGTTTTCAACAGAAATAAGACTCATTCATCAACAAGCATCTAACCATTGAATAACCAGGATTGTCGAATATACCTCAGACAAAGCAGCAACATGTCTCATAACTGCTACGTATGCATCACCTATAATTTGAGCAATGCTAGTGAACTCCGCAAGATCCTGCAAAGGAATTAAAATTAATGAGAAGAAATATATCATCATTTCTAATATTTACATAAAAATAGATATGTTGCCAACTATCTTACGCAGTCATTTCTCTCTGGATACAACTTCAAACAACTAACAAGCAACTTCAGAACAATCAGTGCGTCATCACACCAAAAAGTACAAGCAAGAGAACTCATTTCCGACACCAAACTCCTCACAAAAGTAGATCCCCGCGACTCCGAAAACGGAACTTCCAAAACCAAGAAATTCAACAACGGTCTCAAAAATGCACAAACTTCCTCCATTCCAAAACATTCATGCCCCAACATAACCAACAAAACTTGCTGCCTCAACTCCGCATCAGCTTCTCTTCTACAGGAAACAATCTTAATAAACGGATGCATCTCACCCGAACACTCCCTCCATTCCTTAAGCTTCTCCTTAAACCCTAACCTAACTAAAAACCCTATCCCTTTCACAAACAAATTCACAAACCGCGAACCCGAACCCTCCATTGCAGACTGCAATTCCAACAAAGCTTCGGAAATCTGTAACTTTGAGTCTGACACGAGACGACAAAGCTCCCGTACGGACTGATCGACGACGGCTGGAGAGGTGGAGAGTAGGCATGATGAGATTATAGCGGATGTGTTGGAGTGGGAAGGTACGGATCGAAGCTTCGAGAAGATTGAGATGACTGCTAGGCGTTGTAGCGACGGTTGTGGGACTCGAGTTCGTTCTATTAACGGAGCGTACGGATCCATTTGACGACTAAGACGACGACGAGCGCACTGATCAGAAGCCGCGCTGTGGGACACTAGAACTGCAAATGTACCGATTGTCGGTGTCGTCAGAAATACTATATTCCGACACTACCCCTGGAGGCACATTAGCTTCAAAGAACATGTACAGAAATACCCCTAAACCCTAAGAGGTGCGAGTGTTCACCGACTGTGTTCGTTGCTCTTCTAAAAACCTATTTGTGTTTCTTTCATGCTATGCTAGGGTTTATGGTTTAGAACTCTGCAGCTGGTGAAGCCTATATTGCTTGTAGGGGATCAGATTGTACCCTTAACCTGTTTGGTAGTTGCTTTTCCCGACAGAATATCTGTCTGCCTCTAATTTGAAGTTTCAAATGTTGAAATTATACAGACGAATAGATTCAGTATTCAGATGCTGGATCAACTTACAGGACAAAATTCAAACAGATGTTCTACATTCCGGTCGTTAATAGACAAATGGTTGGTCCTTCAATGTTTATACAAATACCATCTTCAGATGTCAGGTGAAGTCCTCAAGGGACTGTTTGGCTGGTACGTGGATGGGTGGTGACAGATGACAGTCTGTTTAAGTTCAACAAATTACTTCTGGTTCGGAAGCATCTGTTTGGCCTGCAAATGTACAAAGGGCCATCATTGCGGAACCACTTAGATTGTTTAAAAAAATGGAACCACTGAGATATACTGAGCATGATACTTTTGTTGCATGGAATCGAAAAATTAAAGATGTGAAAGCTTTAAGATTGTACAGGTACTCTGACCCTATCCTATCCTATGAAGATTTTGCGCAATCATTTTCCTCAATCTAACACCAAGATTCCTGTTTTTTTTTTTTTTTTTTTTGGAAATGGCTGGTGGAGAAAAATCTCACAGAAAAAAAATA